>JACEIK010005884.1:0-51280 GCA_018107945.1 Datura stramonium
AACTAGCTCTACAAAGCCTGTAACTGAAATAACATAATAATGATCAAACTGAATGTCCCCGAAGGATGAGGATTCACCACCACTGGCTAAACAGGATTGAGGGAAAAGCAGGATTACTGATGCGGCTGAGACTGACTTCTCAGACCTATATCATGAAGCGATACAACATAGAGTATGCGGTCAGTACTTGAAATGTACTGAGCATGCAAGCTAAGTAGAACGGACAGTTAAAATACATAAGAGTTCATAAGAGTGGGACAACATGAACATGAAGTAAATATCATAATATAGGCATGAGGGCTCAAGGTTTTCAATCCATTCATAATCTAGTCATAAGAGAAACCTTATAAAAACATAACTAGAGCCAAAGTAACATAACATGACAACGCATAAATTATGAGGAACGACGGGAGAACTCGTTTTAACCGACACCATCATGACATTCATAATCTAGTCACAAGAGAAACCTTATAAAAACATAAATTAGAGCCAAAGTAACATAACATGACAACGCATAAATTATGAGGGAACGACGGGAGAATCCCTGCTTACCGACACCATCATGATAGAGCTCACATGATGCCCCAACTATTCGCTCAAGTGCGTAGCCACAGTTTGCCGACAAGGGGATGTGGATGATGTGATATCACAAGGGGGAAATCCATAAATACATATACCTATGGTGGCACGTAGTTCTAAGACCATGGGGTTTAATTCTGAACACCGGTCTATTTGGTGCCGTTAAAACCGCTCCCAAAAAATATGAACATGAGGCTCATATTGTAATCGTGAAATCATTCATGAAGTTCATGGCCAAATAAATCATAACATACTTGATCATATTGAAATATGTAATTAATTCATGAATAAGGGCCCATGTGTTGGCCAAAAGTCATAAATTCATAAATCATGAAATACATGCATAGTTTTTTGAAAATTCATTACTTGACATTCATAAATCCATGAAGAGTACTTGAAGGGAAATCATATCATAAATCATAATTTACAATTTAGGACTTAGGAAAATCAAAACCATAATAGAATCATAATTTTGATTTCTCCTAAGACTTTGCATAATTGGCCATAGATTGACTTGGATTGAAATTATAAAAAATTATAATCAATTTAAATATAAAATATGCCCGTAGATCTTAAAACAACATTTAGAATGTAAAGAGTATTGACCCATAATCAAATCAAGGAGAATTCCATGAATTTGGGGTTAAAACCCCATAAGATCATCAAATTTACTTAATACTGAATTCATAAATATAGAGGAAAATTAGGGCATGAGAGTGAAAAAGGACTCTCATTCACGGCTACATAACTGGAAAATCCGATTTTACACTCTCTCCCTTGAAAGCCCAAAGGAATTGAGGAAGAAATTATGGAGTTCTAGGTTTGTTATTCCCTTTAGAATTTGTCTAGTTTGCATGCATGAGGAGGGAATAGGTTAGAATATGTTAAACCCTCTTAAAACTCCCCTAATATAAGCTTAAAATGATGTAGTTTAGGGATTAATAGCTTATGAATTACTTAAAACTTCCCTAATTAAAACACGTAAAATTACATTATCCGTATACCACGACCATCCTATGGATCGTACTCCGATCCTACGGGGGCCGTGGTTTCCTTCCGTTGAAGCCTCTAATAAAATCTTGAGTTCTAAACTTTTCCAAAAGTCGCACCATGACTCGTACTATCCAACGAGTCATGGATTCCATCCATTACCACGAATCGGAAGAATTTCACTACTCCTTCCTATGGGTCCTAACCATGATTTGTGGTTACTCACCAATGAGTCGTACCATGAGTCGTGCCTCTCCTCGTGACCATCTAGAACCAAACAATGACTCTGACCAATGAATCGTACCATCAACCAATGGGTTGTCACAAGTCCCATTTTTACTAACTCCTTCCCACATAACCGTTAAACACGAGTATTCCTACAAGTCAGGTCCTTCCTCACGACTCATATCATCAGTCAAGTTCTTGAGTCAAAAATCTCAGATTTTTCTGTTGTTCCCATTTCAAATTCCTAGTTCAGTCTTATGCACTTTGGGGTATTACAATATCTCCCCATGGGAACATTTGTCCTCGAATGTGTGGTAAACATATCAATCATTAGTGGAAACCAAGCCATCCCAATTACCGAACATCTTAGAGCTGAAAACTGACGGAGTGACTGACTCCGGACAAAAATAAATGACTGGACAGAATTCATTAATCACACACATACATGCATTGACATGAAAGAAACTGGAACACATAAACTCAATCATGAATCACACACATACATGCATTGATGAAAGAAACTGAACACATAAACCGAATCATGAAATAGAATAGATTACTAAGGAGGAAATTGATACCTCAAGCTGGAACTGAACCGGAAAGGAAAAGATTCAGGTATTTAGCCATCATATCTACTACTCTTCCCACGTAGCACCCTCAACATGCGAATTTTCCACAAACCATTACTTAAGCTAGTTATTTGTTTCTTAGCTTCTGAACCTGACGATCAAGTATTTCAATCTAACCTCTTGTAGCTAAAGCTATCCATCACAACTACAGTTTCCACCGCAACAACCAAAGTCTCGATCACCCATGCACTTTAAAAGAGACATGGAAAAATGGATGTACCGAAGCTAATTTTGAGGGCAACTCCAACCGTAGGCCACCTTGACAACATGTCCCATAATCTTGTACGGGCTAACATAATGGGTACTAAATTTCCCTTTTATTTCGATCTCATCACTCCCTTAATGGGAGACACTTTGGAAAAACACCCAATCATCAAATTCAAACTTGAGTTCTCCTCCTCACATCCTCATAGGACTTTTGGCAACTATGAGCTATTTTCAACCTTTCCCTTATAAGTCAACTTTCCATAGCCTTATGAACTCAATCGGGTTCTATCAATGTAGCTTACCAACTTCAAAACCAACCAATAGGCGATCTACATCTCCGCCCATAAAGAGCCTCAAAGGGAGCCATCTGAATGCTAGAATAGTAACTATATAAAATTGGCGAGAGGCAATTAATCATCCCAACTACCTCTTGAAATCAACAATCACATATGCTTTCAACATATCCTTAAGAGTCATAATGGTCCGTTTAGCCCGAACATCTGTCCGTGGGTGAAATGCTGTACTAACCTTGACTTGAGTACCGAGTCCCTTCTAAACATCTCCCAAAATTGTGAGGTAAACTAAGTAAATTTATTTGATATGATGGACATGGGGCACTCCATGCAACCGAACTAACTCCTAAATATACAATTTGGAATAATCCTCTGCTAAATTAGTAGTCTTGACCGGTAGAAAATGAGCTGCCTTGGTCACCCTATCTACAACTACCCAAATAGAGTCATACTACCGACTAGTACGAGGCAACCCCGTATGAAGTCCATTTTGATTTCTCCCACTTCCAAGTAGGGATACTAATGCCCTGGAAGCACACCTCCAGGTCTTTGATGCTCAGCTTTCACTTGTTGACAATTCTAATATTTGTAACAAACTCTGTTATGTCTTTCTTCATGCCCTTCTACCAATAGACCCATAGGTCACATGCCATCTTGCATGTGTGGCACCTCGGATGTATAGAATATCTTGAACCATCATCCTCATGCAACATCTGCTCCCAAGTCATTAACACCCGAAACACACAAATGACCCTTTTCGTAGTGCAGATCATCTCCCTTTTAGGAGAAAACCTCCACCTTATGATTTTGAACAATTTTCCCTTTTCAACTTTACCAAAATAGATCCTCGTCTTTCCTAGCCTTGACCTCAAATACCAAGGAAGATTCTGATACATTCTGAACAATGACACTACCATCTTCCGAGTCAACAAGACAAACTCCTATTCTTGCAATTCGATGCACATCCTTCACTAACTCCTTCCTCTCTTCACCTACATGGGACACACTCTCTATGTAAAGCCTTCTAAGAAAGAGTATTCCACTACATTAGCCTTTCCCGGATGATATAGGACACTCATATCATAATCCCTACGAAGCTCCAACCACCTTCTTTGGACGTAGATTTAGATCCTTCTGGGTAAAATCTATTGTAGGCTTTTGTGGTCCATAAACATATCCACATGGACTCCGCGTACACATAGTGTTCCAAATCTCAAGGCAAATACTATACAACAAGAGGTCGTGAGTTGGATAGTTCTTTTCATGACTTTCAGCTGCCTAGAAGCATAGGCTATAACCTTGCTATGTTGTATTAATACATGACCAAGGTCAACCTGAGGAATCACAATATACCACAACCATCGGTACCCTCAGTAGAGTCAACACTAGGCTGAGGTGAATCGAACTTTCAATTCTTGGAAGATCTTCTCACAGGCCTCTGACCATTGAAACATTACCTTCTTCTGAGTCAAGTTAGTCAACGGTGCTGCAATAGATGTAAACCCTTCAAGAAACCTCCAATTGTAACCAACAATGAGAGCTAGGGAACCAACAATGGGGAGGGGATACTTATTCTTGATTGTAACCTTGTTTAAAAGTCGATAATCAATACACATCCTAAATAGCCATCCCTCTTCCCAACAATGAGAGCTAGGAACCCATGGGACTTTACTTAGGCCTAATGAAACCTTTATCTAAGAGATTCTTTAACTGCTCTTTCACCTACTTTAGCTCGATTGGAGCCATTATTAAAGGAGTGATGGATATGGGTCGTGTATCAGGGAGAAGATCAATACCAAAGTCAATCTCCCACTTGGGAGAGACTCTGACAGACCATCCGGGAACACCTCAAGATACTCACATAAAATAGGAACCTGGGATCGAAGTAGGAAACAACGCAACCTACATGCACAACTAAACTACCCGTACAGGATTGGTCCACCTGCAAATTGAAACTCTACAGTATGTCTGGCTAATTAGCCAAAGCATAACAAGAATGCAACTAATCCATACAAAGACAGGTATCGAACGGCCATATAACTCCACTAAGTCGCCCGAGGTGACTTTTTGAAGAATTGTGACGGGGCAATTTCTGTACACCCATCAAGATAAAATTGACTCCACCAATAGGAGAGACTGAGAAGGGTTCTAAAAGGATTTTATGACTGACACTGAAACTAACAGCAACATACGGAGTCACACTAAAGCTAATGTACCCCGTATCTAACAATGCATAAATAATAAAAGATGAAAACTCGTAACATACCAGTGACCACATCAGGTCAACACTCCTGCTCCTGACAGGACGAAAGTGCATAGAACCTGTTCTGACACTATCCATCAGTTGCACTAGAAGAGGCGCCTTGCTGAGGTGGGCAAGTCGCCGAGCCGTTAAAGTGGTGGCTAGGGCACGACCTCTACCGTCACCGTCTGCTAGCGATAATTCATGAGCCTATGTCCGAGTTTACCACACACAAAATAAGAATTTGAACCAACTAAGCATCACTCCAGGGCGGTTCTTACACACTTCTTTCAAGTTGGAAAGTGCGCTCCCAAGAAACATGCCCTAAGCCCTAGAACCTAATGCCCCACCTCTATGATCACCCCTAACCGGATGGAACACTAGCCGATGATGGAAATGGGGTTGATGAGCCCTGATGGTACTGAGGGTGATGTCCATTGTCGAATCTCAGCTAAAAGTACCTATAGCTCTCTTTTGTTCTGTCCCTCTTGGCCTCTCTCTCCCTTTTATTTTTTTCTCTACTCCTATTTGTTGGGAATATATCATAAGTTGGGAGATATCTATATAACTAATCAACATGGTAGCCCTGCACTCCTTGATCAATGAATCTGCAATCCTATCTATGAACCTGTTCATACGAGCCCTCGGCTCTGCAATCATCTCCGGAGCATACTTGGATAACCGGTGAACCGGGCATACTGTAATGCTTATGTCATTCTACTTCAAGTTGACGAACTCTACTCGCCTTCTCTTCCTTAACTCTGGGAATCAGTCGAGAAAGCTGTAACAAACTCATCCCATCCAACGGGGACTGCACCAAACTTTGCTCTCATTTGACTATCGAAAGAATATGTCAACCACCCTTCACCGGGTAGGAGGCCAAGTCTACCCTCTCCTTTCCCATAACACCCATAATCTAGGTATTCTTCTAGACCTTCTCAATGAACTCCTATGGATCCTCATCCACCTTGAACCATCAAACTCGGATGGGTTCATCTTGGTGAAGTCTTGCACCCTAGCTTACACCGCATTCCCATTCATATGCACATAAGCTATAGCTTGTTAGTTGAACCGGTTGTCATGGCTTGTGCCAGCATCCTAAAGCATCCCCCAAAACTCGCATGAGTCACCTCGCTCTTGCACAGAATCAGTTTGAACTGGTGAGGCTGGCTAAATGCCCATCCATTAAGTGACTGGCCATTGCACTTTCATCTTTCGTATACTAGGCGAGGAGGAATATCTTCAAGCATGTATAGCACAAAGCTAGAAGGATAAAGAAAAGTTGAACTCCATAGTACCAGATAGAATAATGAAAGAAGGATGTTTCTTAAAACTCTAGTAGCCTTCTTCCTCCATAAGTGTGGAATACTTCACACCCATAAAAGTTTCTACTTAACTATAATACCTTCAAAGATTCCTAAGAATAGATTCGGGAAGTTGAATATGTCTAGTAGAGGAGTTCGAAATTTTCTTAGTATAATCAAGGTACGAGTTGTAGTCAGATGGTACGTCATAGGAAGACCTGTGGTTCATTGCAGAAGCTTACCCCTAGACCACACGTCCACACCATGAGTCATGGTTTGGTGGTACAACTCGTGGCCATGGAATTGTAGTATGCAACGGGTTATTAGGTCGTTGTCTTACGTAGTGATTGTACAACTTGTAATATGGAATTACAAGTCATGGCAGGAGTCGTGGAAATAATAAGAGAGTTGGAGAAATTGGATTGGCTAGTTACTGGTGGTGGACAAAACGAGTCATGTCAATTGTACAACTCGTGGTAAGGAATCATGGTGACTGTTAGTGAGTATTTTCCAAAGCGAATCATTAAGTATATTTTCATAATTCCTAATATCCTAAATTACTAGTGGAGTCATTTTAAGTCCTAAAGGAGTGTTTTAAGAGAGTTTAGCCTACTCTAAGCTATTAGGCTCCTATGCAGTGGAAGTTGTTGAGAACCCTCTTAAGATCGTACAGAATCCTCCCCAATTCCTTCCCCACTTCTTAGGTTTCCAAGGTTAGCATAAAAATCAGCCTTTACTCCACGTATGTAGGCTATGAATGAGGATTTCCTTTCATTCTCATGCCTAAATTTCTCCTCAAGTTTTAATTCAAGTATATGATTTCTAGGGTTTTAACCCCATTTTATGAAATTCTCTATGATATATTTATGGGTCAACTTCATGCTCTAAAGTATGTTTTAATTTAATGGGCAGATTTTATACACAATTGATTATAAATTCATGATTCTCAAGCTATTATAAATTATGCCCTATTATACAAGTTTTATGAACGTCGTTTGTGATTCAAGATTTAAGTATTATGATATCTAGCATGAATGAATGTTTATAAAATTCTATGTTTGAATGCATGATTTTGAATTATGAAGTATATTTCAAGTATGCATGATTCTATGGTTTGGCCAAGCCCATACAAGTTAAGTATGTTTTCATGATTTAGCCAAGGCTAATAAAATTAGCTTATCATATGATTTGGAGTCAAGAAACCCAATGCAGCTTATGATATGATTTGTAGTCAAGACTCCCAATGTTCAGATTTTAAGATATGTATAAATTATGATTTCAGCTTCGTTGAAAATTGATGTGAGCACTATGCATGTTTTGGGAGTAGTGTCTAACACCGTGTAGTCTTAAGGTTCCAAGGTTCTCCGGTCTCATAAACTACGTGCCAATATAAGTATATATATATTTGGACCTCTCAAGAGGATTTTCCTCCTACCCCAAGGGGCCTGCACTTATATCGACATCATGGTGTTGTCTTTAGCCCGACAAGGTTTTGGACGGCTCGCCCACTTGAGTGTAAGTTTGCTGAGGCATCACATAAGCTCTATCGTGATGGTGTTACTTATGAAGAGTCCCTTATTGTTCCTCATGATTTCACTTACTCATGTTCATGACTTATGATATTATGTTTTACAAACAAATTTTCCCAATGATTAGCTCTAAGCTTTTACTTACGATTTCAACTTTGACAAGTCATATGATTTTCATTTCTAAATCTTGGGTCACTATGTTTAGTTATAATTACCAACTTATGACTATGTATGTTTCAAATACAAATGCAGCATGCATCCCTATGCTCATGATCTAATGATTCATATTTATATGCATGATTATAGTTAACATTTACTAAGCATGTTTTTACTTACCTTACACACTCAATACATTCAAACTACTGACTACTTACTTCTATGCTATATCATTTCATGATATAGGTTCGCGTGATCCAGCTCAGTCTCGCCAATAGCTTGCTTCCCCCATCGCCTTAGTTCACTCGCCTAGGGTGAGTCCTCATTGTTTGAGGGCGTTTATCATTTTGGTTTTGTGTTGTCATATTTTTTTCAGTCTTGGAGATAGCTAGGGAGCTTGTCCTAGCATCTCATCAAATAGTAGAGGCTTTTTAGACATAGACCAATATATTTAGCTTTGGGATTTAGCATTGTGATGTACCATTTGGTATATGTTTTATGTTACTCAATTTCCGCTTTTATTATATGTTGTTTAGTTGCTATGTTCAAGACATGGGTTGACTTGGAGCTATCCGTGGTTCTAGGTCCCGTGTTTCAATCCAGGTCCTTACTGAGTCGAAAAATTGATATCAGAGCAAAGGTTTAGAGGTCCTGGGGTGTCTAAAAGCCGTGTTAAGTAGAGGATTTTTCATGAGTGTGATTATCGTCACCCTTATGGGCAAGAGGCTATGAAACATTTTAGGAAAATTTTCCTTCTTTCATTATCTATGTCATGAGATAAAGTACCTCTCTATTCCTTTAACTCATATACGTATTTGCAAAAATATGCACAATGCCAAGTGAATGATAGAAGGAATGGCAATGAAATGCCTATGATGATATGGAGATAAGCACTTAACAAGCCTCACCAAGACCGGATCCTTTACCCAAGGAGGTCATTCATGTCGAAGCTTAGAGCGACATTTCGATGTTGGCTCTGACCATGATTTCTTAGGTCAACCAGCAGGTGGTGTACTATGTTCCCCAGAATGGGAACACAGTAGCAGCACGAGTGTGAGACTTTCTCAAGATGAACCCACTTGAGTTTCTTAGGTCAGCAGGATAAGGACCGCATGAGTTCCGAGAGGTGCGTGTAAGATCACCTAGATTAAGGGGGTGACGGAGAGGAGAGTAGGCATGTGATTTAGCCTCCTATCAAATAAAAGGGGTTTCTTACATGGTTTCTCTAGTGGAAGGATAATAGGGGTGTTGAGCAGTACCCGTGAGTTGAGATGAGTTCGTGAATGCCTTCTTAGAGAGGTTCTTCCCTACTTGTTGGAGGCGTGCAGCTGCGCCGGTTCAACTTGAAGCAGAACCAAAGGATGGTTACAAAGTATGCCTTGAGTTTATCTGGCTATCTAAGTATGTGCTGAGATAGATGTGGATCAGAGGGCCTATGTTAAAGTTTGTGAATGGAGTAGCGTACTGCCGGTTAAGAATTACAGGACCACTATGCTAAATAGTGACCTAGATTTCTTGTGGTTGGTCATATACGCCCAGTAGATAGAGGTGAAGCAGATAAAGGAGATAGGGAGACGCCAAAAGGGCCAGGACAGGACTAATGACGCTTCTAGCGCAGGTCCCAGGAGAACATCGCCATTCATCCTTCCACCAGAGGTCGTCGCCCTAGTCATCATCAACTAGTGCTCCGTCTAGATCTAGGATTTATCATATGGGTAGAGCATCAGGCTCTAGAGGTTAGGGGAGAAATTCAGTTGTGATTGTAGGTCTTTGTTTCCTATCTCAAGGCTAGGAAGATGATCTCTAAAGGTTGTGTGTAACATCTAGTTTGGGTTGAGGATGCTACATCTGAGACCCCGACGCTTCAGTCAGTTCTTAGAGTATGTGAGTATCCGGAGGTGTTAGATAACTCTCTAGATGATTAGAAGGAGTCCTTCCCGAGAGGGAGATTTACTTTTTGGTATTGACCTTCCTCCCAACACGTAGCCTATATCCATTCCTCCATACAAAATGGCTCCAATCGAGCTAAAGGAGATGAAAGAACAGTTGAAAATCTACTAGATAAGGGTTTTATCGAGCCTAGTAAATCCTCATGGGTGCACCAATTTCTTTGTTCGGAGGAACGATGGTTTCTTTAGAATGTGCATTGATTATCGCCCAGTTAAACACAAGCCACAATCAAGAACAAGTATCCCTTCCCTAGGATTGATGACTTGTTTGACCAACTTCAGGGTGCTAAGTTATTCTCGAAGATAGACCTCAGATCCGGCTATCATCAGCTCAGAGTTAGAGAGAGTGACATCTCGAAGACAGCCTTGCGGGGACTTGGTATGGTCACTATGTGTCATGCCCCACCTTTGGGCGTCATTGGCACCTCATGCCACATTGGACTCTCGAGTCACCTCGGATGGACACATACACTCTTGGTGCGTACCAGCAACATATAATCAAGAAAACAACCATCTATATCTCGGCTATAAACACAGCCCTAGGTCGACAAGGCCTCTACACAACACCTACAGTAATCAGCTAACTCCAACAAACTTGCACAGCAATATCATCATACGCTGGCCGACAAGACCACCATTCTCCTAAAAGATAACATAACCAGGCTCCACGTTGATATCATATCATTACAAAGGCCCTACATAGCCAATAAAATAAACTAACCAAAAATGTAGTCTGTAAGCCTCTAAGAGTATAATATTGATCGGGATAGGGACCCGGCCTATCCAAAACTATACAACAAAAAATAGTCAAACCTTAAATGTTTGGAAACTCCGGAAAGAAGAAAGGAGCTAGCCAATGTACTAGATTGGAGCAGTTACTAAGACAGTCTCAAACCCTGTCTAGCTGGGGTCTTGCAGGCAAGTATGCAGCACCCTCCCATACGTGAGTACTAGTACAAATATGTACCGAATATGTAAGGCAAGTAAATAATAACCGAATGAAAGCCGATATGAATTGAAAGTAATTAGTGTCATGGCCATAAGTTAACTTGAATAACCTCACAATATAGACTATAGCTAACAAATAATGTACAAACAAAAACCTAACTTGGTCCTTATAAGCCCGGGGTAAACAACACGCACAACGTACCGGGCCCCCATAAGCATCGACAAGTGCAAGTAATCCATACTCTTCCTATCAATACCACTATAGGCCTGGCAAGAAAGTTATAACTAAGGTATACTCACCTCTGAAGCTGTAACTGAGCCTTAGAGGATCATGTAACTATGTTTGAGTAATCTAGGCTCCTATAACTATGTTTGACCGCCTGGGTTCAGAATCGTATCTCGAGCCATCTCGGGCTCCTGTAACTGTATCGAGTAATCTAAGTTGCTGTAACTGTATCTGAGTCGTCTGGTCTCCTATAATTGTATTCGAGCGCATCTAGCTGAATCGTATCGCCATCTAGGCCGCCGTAACTATGTCCGAGTCGTTTGGGCTCCTATAACTGTATCTGAACTATTTGGGCTCCTTAACTGTATTTGAGCTAAGTCTGGGCCTTAACTGTATCTGAGTTGTCTGGGTTCTATAACTGTGTCTGAGCCGTTTAGGCTCCCGTAACTAACTCGTAAGTGGAAAGAAGGTATACGGTTGCCAACATAGGAAGATTCATCTAGAAAGCTACCACCCGGTTCATTGGCAACCTTGGTGCCACTAACTGGAAGATAAGGCCATTATATCATGATTCTAGTCCCATAAGAATCAAGTTACGCCAACGGTTTGTAGGGCGTAGCTTTACCGTATATATATAGGTGCGTAGTAGAACATTGTATGGCCAAACTATCCCTTATGCCGCCTAACTTAACAAAGTATGGTAACAAATAACCTTAATTTTTGACATCAATATGGTAGCAAAACATTACTAGTCTCCTCTTTTTCCACTAAAATAACTTAACAGGGAATCCTTGTCGCTCTCGCACTAATTAGCATTAAATATAAACCTTCCTGACAAGGGATACTATGCGATAATCTCAATTGTTTCTGTAGCAGCTAACCACAACATTATGTAAGCATAGGCTACTACAATATATTGGTCAAATCAACTAAACAACAGGACTAACTTGGCCGAGAGTGAGTTAGCTCAATATACCTCAATTGCCGAATTTTGCTCAATTAACCCTGCCACAATTCAAGAATTGATAAGTCCTCTAAATTATAGCCCTTACGTTGAGGGAATATGACTAACAACTCCATTTTCATAATGCAATAACCACAAGTCATAACATGTTCAATTTGGTCGAAAGTTTACAAATTCCCGGAGAGTTTAGAAGGCAGTGAAAAGCATTTACTTATCACTTGTAGATGTTTAGGACCCAATTAAAAGTGATTTATACAACTTCTCTACTCAATGGGACTCGACAATTCGAGCTAGATTTAAGGAAATAACTCCGTAGATACGTTACTCGTAGGCGGGACTCATTATCCAAGCCCAATTTGCAATCAAATGGGCTTAATGGCGTAATTTTGCAATTAACTGATGAAAAGTTGAAGAGAGATATTTCCCTACCGAAATATTCTTCAAGGAAATGTTTGAAAATGAAACTTCAACTCACACTTAACTATATATACATATTGAGATGGTGGGCAGGGGGGCGCGGCGCACCACCCAACGCGTCAGGCCACGGGCGCAGCTCACCACCCATCGCGTCAAGCCACGGGCGCAGCGCACCAGCCATGGTGCAGGGAAGGCTGCACGGCATGGCACCTAGCGGCCCAGCTCCGGGCTCGACTCTCGCTCGCTTGGACAACGTGCTAGCGTGGTCACCTCACTCCTTTTCCGCATGCGTCACTAAAAACTCTCAACATACATACGCACACGTCATTTAATCAACAGAAACTTACAGGGTTTAACATCATCCCCCCAGTTACATTCATCCTCGAATGTAATCTAATCTTAGGAGTCCTAGTCCTAGGTTTGCCAGAAATTTCTGCGTAGTTCTATAATGTGGACTATCCCAAATCGTGAAACCTTAAAAGTCCAACATATAGGTTCTTCAAAGGAACTATAACAACTATATAATATAGTTCCACGACAAATAAAATGAACTATCAGCAACACTAATATAAAAAATGGTAAGACAATATTTGACTAGCTGTCACACCTCAACTATACAATCTTTGTCTTTACTACTAAGAGGTCTGAACAAGTGAGGGTATCTAGATTTCATATCTGCCTCTGCTTCCTCCATTCTAAATTTTTGTTCCTCCATAGGAATTTAACGGAGGATACATCCTTAGTTTGCAACCTACGGATCTGTCGATCTAATATAACTATTAGAGTCTTCTCATAGGACAACACCTCTATGACCCGAACCTCCGAGACCGATAACCCGAGTATAGGTCTCCCATGCACTTCCGTAGCATCGATAAGCAAGAAAGTCTAGATGAAAAGATCCTAGCCTTGAAGGCAATTCTAACTCATAGGCCACTTGGCTTATTTTTCTAAGAATATGGTATGGCCCGATTATAGGGCTATGTTTGCACTTCTTGCAAAATCTCATAACACCCCTTCATTGGCGAAATCAAAATACTGAGTCATTGACATAAAACTCTAAATCTCTACACTGTACATCAAAATAGGACTTCTGACGACTCTAGGCTGTCAATAATTATTCTCTAATGAGTTTAACTTTCTCTTCGAGTGATGTATCGCGTCCGGTCCAATCAACCCCGACTTGCCTAGTTTCAACTTATCCATGGGGGATATGCACTTTTTCCCATATATAGCCTCATACTATACCATCTTAATGGTAGGATGATAACTATATCATACGCAAATTAGATAAGAGGTAGGTGTTCATCCCAACTTCCTCCAAAGCTCCAACACTACGCCATAGTATATCTTCGAGCTCGTATGGTGCCCTCTAGCCGCCATCTGCCTAGGGGTGAAAAGTTGTACTCAAAATTAACCTGCATTCCCAAACCTTTCTAAAATGACTTCCAAAATCTGGCTATAAACTAGGCCCTTCTGACATAAATGATAGACACCGAACACCTCATGCAACCCGACTATCTCTTTAATATATAACTCAACATAGTCTTCAACCAAAAGTGTAGTCCTAACTTGCAAGAAATGAGATTATTTCATCAGCCTGTCGATAATGATCCAAATATAGTCATATTTACATCTGCTGCAAGGTAACCCTATAACAAAATTCATATTGTTTGCTTCGCATTTCCACATACGCATGACTATCTCCTAAATCGCCCACTAGGCTTCGATGTTTAGACCGCACTCCGTCGGCAATCGGGGACACTATGCTATAAATTCAGCAATATCTTTCTTCATTCCATGCTACCACAGATCTTTATATCATGGACATTTTTTGTCGAGCCTGGGTGAAGAGAACAAAGAGAATAATGTAACTTCTTCCATAATCTACTAACGTACCGCCATATCCGGGAACTACGTAGCCGACCAATCTCAAAACACCATCCTCTATTATCTCGAAGGCTAACAACCCTTCTTATTGAACCTTTCCTCTAAGTTGTGCCAAGCTTGGGTCTTCATACTGTTGTTCTTTCACTTCCACCACTACTGATGACACCGGAAGTATTTAAATCACCATCCCACTACCATCTGAATCCACTCGAACTACAAGATCGGCTAACTGCAGTTCTCGAGCCATTTCCCGCTTTTCTAGCCTCAAATATGATAAATTGCCCATAGATCTACGGCTGAGCGCATCGACTACAAGATTAGCCTTTCCTGGGTGATACATGATGTTTATGTCATGTCTTTCAACAAATAACCAACGATGGTATCACAAGTTCAACATTTTCGCATTAAAACATACTCGGAGACTTTTTGTGATTCGTGAAGATGTCTAAATGAATTGTATAGTAATGCCTACAAATTTTCAAAGCATGAATAACCGTATTAATTCTAAATCATGGGTAGGGCAGTTCTTCTGAGCCTTCGCTGCTCGAGGCATAGGCAATTACTCCACCCATGTTTCATTAGTACATATCCTAATCCACTGCTTGAAGCGTCACAATATACAGTGTATCCCTTTGAACCCTCTAGCAAGGCTAACAGGTGCATATCAGTCTATTTTTCAGTTCCTGGAAACTCTGGTCACAAACCTACCCGGAACTTAGTTGCTTTCGAGTCAATTTCATCTCAGAGGAAGCACTGACAGGGATTTATAACCTTCTGTGTACCCAGCTAACCCATGGAAACTGTGATCCTTAGTTGGAGTTGTGGATCTGGCCCAAGAAGGCTATAGAATTTAAGAAACTCACATCGAAAACTTCGCATAACTTGCGACCTCGAGGATCCGGGAAGTCTATTTAAATGATCTATATGTTCAGCTTCTGAACGAATACACCAAAATGTCATCAATGAATGCTATCACGAAAAATCTAAAAACATTCTAATGTGTTGTTCATCAAATCCATAAACACCATTGACATTCTTCTCAATCCGGGAAGACATACCAAGAAACTCAAAATGGGCCATATCTCAGTTCTTAAAGGCCACTTTTGGAATATCCTTCTCCCAAACCCGTACCTGGTGGTACCCCGACCTTGAGTCACCTCGCGAAGTATTTCGCCTCAACCGGTCAAACAAATCATCTATTTTAGGTTGAGGATACCTATTGTTGATCGTAACTTTTTTAGTTGTTGATAACCATACACTTTACAGCCGAGCCATCTTTTTCACAAATAGGATTGGCACAATTCCTATGGCGAAAGTGATCTTGGGCATATTTATATGCCCAAGTGATACTCAAATGCTACTGCTTTATCTTATTTATTCAACAAATGCTTGTACATTCTCATGTAAATTGTAGGAAAGTGTATTCTATACTAACCAACATGATTAGCGTTGTTTTGCAGAAAATGTACTTTATGAAGCTAAGATGTATGTTGGGAGTGAATCGGAAATGGACTCGGAAGCGAGCAAGAAATGCCACAGAAAGCAAGGAATAGCTCGCCGATGGAGCCGTGTCACGCTCGCCACTGCGGATGAATTCTGTCCGGGAGGATTAAATTAGCAACAATTCCGCAGAAGGTCCGGGCGTTCGTGCCGCGGGCACGTTGGACCTAATTACCTGGAAGTTGACGTTCCAGTGAGGTGCGCATTTCGTACCGTATCACGTTGGGCAAGTTCGCGCATGTCGTGCCACGTTGGGGAAAATTACCTGGACAACCAAATTCCAGAGAGCTCACAGCAGAATCGTGTTCACGGAGGTGTCTGCGATGTAATCGTGACACGTTGCTTGTTATTCCGGGAAAATTCCCACCAGTATACAGAACACTTAGGTTCATTTTTACTGTTATTCTGACTTGGCTGAGCAAGAACGGGTTACAGTGCATTTTGGGGACCCAAATTTTAGGTTTCTCTCTCATCTCTTCTCCCTTTCTTTCAATTGTTTGTATGATTTACACTCATTTAATGATGTTTAATCCACAAATGAGTGGTTAATTTCACTTCTTGCTGAGGTTAGGAACAATTGTATTGAAATGTGATTGTTGATCATTTGGTTTTTTTATCTTTTCTTTCCATGGTTGTTCTATTAATTTCGTTTCTTACTCCATTAATGTTTGGCTAATGTTAATGTAAATCTAAAAATTCCGGTTTCACTGAGAGAGCACGAAATTGTAAAGTTGTGAATTAATAGATATGATCTTTCTTACTTGGGAAAATAGAATTGATTTAGTCAGAGGAAATATACCTCGAAAGTCGAATTAGTCAATTATGGAATTGGGTTTGTATGGCTAGAACATGAATTGCCTCTTATCACAGAAATGTAGGTGGAAGGTTCATGATTCTTAAGTTGGGTTAAATACTTAATCCATAGGCATAAGTTCCGAATTAGCAACCGGAGAAAAGGTTAAACCAACTTGTATCGATATTAATTTCTCTACATGTTCGTTTTAGCCTCAAACACGCTCACATTCATAGTTCAGACTCAAACTGTATATTCATTTTAGACTTAGTATAAAATTAGATAACAAAATATAAAAACTTTTCTTTACATTGTTGTCTGCATTTTTAATATAGTTACAGTTAAGTGACACTTGAGTAGATTTGCCCCGTAGTCCACCTCTGTGGGATCGATACTTGGCTTACTTGAGCCACTTACTACTTGTTCGGACCACGCACTGGTGTGTAGTCATCCAGACAGCTGAACAAGTTTTTCGCACCGTTGCCGGGGACTGGCAATTGGCAAAATTTTTCATAAAGTGCTAGTTTGCTATTTCTTTATTTAATTGTTGACAACTTGGTCTTAGACTGTCTTTTGCAGATATTAAATTTTGTTGAACACCGGCAAGGGACAAAGAGCTGGTGACCTTATCCTTAGAGCTGGAAAGACAATTCAATCGCCAACGGAGAGAAGCTCTAGAGAGAAAGCTGCAGTTGCTCATACAAACAATCCTGGAGCAACCACAGAATCCTCCACTTGTGCGGGTAGTGTTAGTGCCCGAGGAAATGGCAGTTAGGCCGGTTCGCGATGTGGCAATCCCACATGCTAGCAATGTCACATCTAGCATCTGCAAACCTGAACCAGGAGGAGGTTCGAGCTTAAACAGAACATAGTGCAATTGTTGTACACAGCGGGCAGTTCACAAAATCTCCCTCACGAGATCCACAACATCTTCAAAATTTTTGTGAGATATGACACTTACATTTCTCCCATTGGAGTGTCAATGACATGTGGCTTACATTGTTTCCATTTTCACTTTTGGGAGAAGCCAAAAGGTGGCTGAAAGCTGAACCAACCAATTCTATCACCACGTGGGATGATCTTGCAAAGAAGTTCTTGATCCGGTTCTTCCCATCCGTTAAAACAGCGAGAGACTTAGAAGTTAGATTCTATGTTTTAAACAAAGAGAAGTGGGAGAATCAGATCGTTTGGGAGAGATTCAAATCACTGCTGGTGGGATTGTCCCCATCACAACCAATCCAACTGTGCTGGTGCACACTTTATAGGAGGGTTTGGAACCCCACACAAAAAATTTTGCCGATTCAAGAAATTTTGGGACAAAGCATTAGAAAAGACTTACGAGGAGTCAGATACTTTGTTAAATCGTATTTCGCAGGGTAATCCGGAGTGGAATGCGAACTCTTCAAGAGGAGGAGCAAGGAAAGCAGCTGGAGTCTTAGAAGTGGATGGTTTCATGACTATCGCCGCACGCATAGTCGCGGTTGCAGAATCAATCAACACCCACTTCAGTAACATGAGCATGAATCCGCCCCAAGCCCTGAATGCAAAGAGATTTGGTGAAGTGTGTGGAGTAATGAACACTCAGCTGAGTGTTGTGGGAGCAAATCCTGACTCGGTGAACTTTTGTCGGTAATTCACAAAGGGAATAATCACCAACAGTATGGTAACAACTACAATTCTAACTGGAGGAATCACCCCTACTTTCTCGGGTAGCAACAACCATCAAGCAAAGAGTTCTTGTCAAGCAAAGGAATCAAGGAGGGCAGCAGAACTATCAGTCGCAATATAGAAATAACAATGCCCCTCCTCCGCCACCATCACCCAGCATTGAGGAGATAAACAAACTATGATAGCTAACCAAGCTCTATTGCAGTCAATTATGTTAAATTGGCACCGATGTTAAGAACAATCGAACATACAAAGCGTGTCGAGTACCAGTTTGGCAATTTGCTAGAGCCCAAAACACCAGGCTCAGAGGAGGACTCTAGCGACACGGACCCCAACCCTAAGCAGGTGAATGCAGTGACCACAAGGAGTGGCTTGTAGCTTAAAGAGAGGTGGAACTAGAAATACCACCTCAACAACCGGGAGCAATAGCAGGGAACGGAGAGGGAGCAAAGTGATGAGAGGGGAAGAAAAAGGATGTTGAACCAGAAAGACCTCCACCCCCGTTCCCTCAACGACTAAAGAAACACAAGGAGGAGGCGTGTTTCAAAAAGTTCATGGAGGTGCTTAAACAAATACACATTAATTTACCTCTTGTTGATGTTTTTATGGAGCACAAGTACGCAAAGTACATAAAGGACATCGTGGCGAACAAAAGTAGGTTGACTGAGTATGCCACGGTGGCTCTTACGGAGGAGTGCACTTCCCGGATACGTAACAGATTGCCCACAAAGCTCAAGGACCCCGGGAACTTTACAATACAAACATTACTATTGCGTAGTATCCGAGCTCGCGATTATGTGATTTGGGAGCGAGCATTAACTTGATGCTGACCTCGGTATTCACGGTTGGGGATAGGGAGTCCTAGACCAACAACAAGTGATCTTGGGCAGTTGGCGGATCGTCTTTGCAAGACCGTATGGTGGCTGTGGAGGACGTGGCCGGTGCAAGTCGGCTCCCTTATCTTCCTAAGACTTCGTTGTGGCCGGACTTCGAGCCATACGTGGAAGTCCCATTTGTTTTGGACATCCTTTCTGGCGACCGGGAAAGCGCTGATAGTTGTAGCTGCAGGGCAGCTAACTGCGCAGCACATGACAAGGTGGAGGTGTTTGATGTGTACAAGGACACCAAGCTCCTAGCTATGTACGAGAACCTCGGTGATCAACGCTTGATCGAACCGATGCTGTTGAGTCACGAGAGTTAGTGGGAAACCCCTGACAGGGGTAAGCTTGACAGGGTGAGGACGGGTTCGAGAGAAAATGTCTATCACCCTAGGGGAGAAATGAGCGTGAATGACGCTGAGCCGCGACGGTAAACCAGCGCCGCATGGGAGGCAACCCGTAATTTGTTGTATTGTAACACAGATATTAAAAGAAAAAAAGAGAAAAAAAGAGAAAAATATATATATAAAAATGTAAATATATAAAAAAAATAAAAATATTGTGTTGTGTTTTTCAAACCTTCGGATTCTAACCGATTTCTTGTTGTAAGATAAATTTCAGGTTGATCGGAGGAAAATGCAAACGATAGCAAAGGAGAAAAATGAGGTAAGAAAAATTGAAAAGTGGCAAAACAGGGAGCCCACGTCGGTTCCGTGTCACGGAGGAGGGCCTCCGTGTTACCCACCGTGACACACACGTTGAAGGCAATTCAGGAATTTTTACAAATTCCAGAACGCCTGCGCGTTACCCTCCGTGGCACGTTGAGGTGTTATTCAGCCGGTCACACCAGGTCAATGGGTAACCCGCGCGAGTCCCCACTTTTTAACCTGGGTTTCCCCTCATTTTTCCTCATTTCTCATCCTCCGCGACAAAACTCCCCCAAAATCCCTTCTCCCTCAACGTACACGGACCTAGGCACATAATTTCGTCAAGTTTTCTTCCGTTCATCGAATTCAAGGTATGTTCTTCAATTCTATCTCAATTTTAGTCGAATTTTTTTATTTTTAGCATGAGATGTGAGTAAACCTTACCCCATGGGGGAAATTGTTTTTAAATTCCTTCAAGTTATTGTTGATTGGATGTTCGTAACATCATTGTGATTGTATGAACCCGAAAAATACATTAGCTTGATCGAATTTTTGCACTGTAGCTAGGGCTTGAATTTGAATATGAAAAGGAGAAAATCTAGTTGAATTGTGGAATTATTGTTTGGGTTGTGTATGTTTGGTGAGATGAGTTGGTTGTGCTAACTGTAATATGCCGAAAGACCGACGGATTTTCGGGTATTGGAAATTCAGATGCAAGAAATGGTTGAATTGCATAGGTTTGTGTAGATAAATAGTTTTTCTTTTTCTTTTCCCTGATAAGTGCTCTGTATCAAAATGTGATCGATGGTAAGGTTGTGATTAGCTGTACAAAATCTGAGTAGTACAAAGAAACTTACACCGTCGAATTCAATGCACAAGGCATGCTGTTTGTGTTTCTGCTTTTTTTTTTTAAATGTAAATTAGAAATAAAGTGTTCTTGTCGTAATGCTGTAATTGTGGCTAAAGACCATGTGGGGTGGCCTAGCCTAACCCAACCTTCGTCGTAGCTAATTTTAAATTGACCGACATTGAACCGTCTTCTTTATTTGACAGAATGATGTCAGTGTGCAAGACAAAGTGAAAGGGCGCATTTCTCTACATCGGGCACCGGTAGAAAGAGGATCAGACTGTGAACAACAGTCCCAGCAGCACCAGCGGTTCCACGCAGCCAACGCCGCCAATATGGAACCCGATTGGTGACTGAGGAAGGGAAGAAATGGTATAAGAAGTACAAGGAGAGTACTTCGAGGAGCACATTGCAAGGGAGTCGTTAGCATAGAGTCTCTGAATTGTCCACCTGACACGCTGGGCTGAGAGTCATCTTTGAAGAGCCCAGCAGGAGTGCAATCTGCACTTGACGGCAGTTCTATGCAAATTGGAACCCTACGCCCGTAGCTCACACCATCAAAATAAGGGGCCAAATTGTCACTCTGGAGCCCCATCACCCGAACGCCATCTGGGGCGTAGAACACGTACGCCCATGTACTCCGGCAGCTAATATTACTCCACCACATGCGGATATCAGACGCACCTTGTGGAGCCCGTTCGATAGCACATTGGAGCAGGCATAAGGAGAGGGCTACCATCGACATTTCCCTACTCTCACAGATGAACAAAGCTGCATCCGGCTGAAAATAGTGTGTTCCTACTTGATTCCGAGTGTGCACATGAAAGATGTCACCTGGGATCGCGTATGCTTGGTGTATGCCCTGATGAAAGGGCTGGAGATCACTGCGCTGGGGCGGTGATCTATCCGCCATGAAGAGGGCCCGCTGCATCAAGGGCAATGTGTACGGGGTTTGGTGGTTTGTCGGCTAATGCTCCCGAGGGGCCTGGATGCTGAGGAAGAGGCCCCGATTATATCACGCAGATGGAGAGGCGTGCCGTGGACGTCACAAAACCAAGGCACCCGACACCACTCACGGGCCAGTCCTACCTAGCCGAGCGACATGCTCGGGATGATCAGTACATGGCCCGCATGTTCTGGACGCGATGTCTACCAAGCAAGATAGGCGGGAGGCCGTAAAGAACAGAGGATGAGTTGTGGCAGCTCGACTTAGACTACCCTTCGGTGAAAACGCCAGGGCTCTATGTCGGTGGCCCAGCTGTGGGAGCCTGTGGATGACTCGTCCCCACTGATGAGGAGACACGTCACGAGGATTCCGATGTTGAGTTGAGGAGGACGACGGGGCGATTTAGGACATGGGAGACGAGGTAGCGGCACCTGACGAAGAAGTGGAATACTTTTGATTGATCAGAGTTTCACCACCCATTTTGTGCTATGTTGACTGTAAGAACACTAGGACAGTGTCGGTTTTAAGTGTGGGGTGGGGAGTAGTAGTATGCTGGGTTTTTGTCTTGTTTTGTGTGTATATTCGGTAACTCGTTGTTGTGCTAAGAAAATTGTGACCCCGTGTTTGTGTATGTTTTGTGTTGTAAAGTATTGTAGTTGTTGTGTGCTGTTGAATGCTGTTAGCTGGTTGTTTAAATATTTTTTTTATCGAAATCATCAATATTTTTTAAAAAATTTCATAATTATTTTTATGATTGGTTTACGCTGTTTTCTGCCTTTACCGAGAAGAGTCCCATTGAACCGAAGTCGTAAATAGTGACCGTTCCTTATGATGGATGGATGACGACCGCCTTAAGGGAAATGTAGTCGATAGGAGTAGCTTTTGTCTTTCATTTTTTGTTTGTTTGTTGTATCCCATGTATTGCTACTCTATGGCTATGAAATTTGTTGCATGTTGTACATGTTATTTAGAATGCAGAGGTGATTCATAGAAAGCAATAAAATTTGTACATGTGTTGAAAGCCTAGGCCATAGAATTCGATTCGGTGTGATTGAGGCTTAATTTAATTCTTGTAATTAGCCGATTGGAAGAGTCTCAGAATATGTGTTGAGTTGACATGTGCAATAAGTGTCTAGTCAGGTTTCGATTATTCCATGCTATTGTGAATTGTCTAGAACTTGCCTGCTGTGTGTACGAAACGAAATGAAGGAAGTGTAGTGTAGGAAAGGATGTAGGCGTTTCTTGTTTTAACCTAAAGTTTTTTTTCTTTTTCATACCCACCTCGAATGTCAAATCCTAGTTAGCCCATTCAGCCTTTAGCCTATTTTTTTCTTTGTCGAAAGGTAAACCAAGCTAACCTTTCTTTTCATTATCTGTAAATATAATCCAAAGCTCTTAAGCGATCAAGAAAAAAATAATTTTCCCACAATGTCAAGGAGTGAAATTGTGAAAACAAAAGAGAAAAAAAAGCAAAGTGATGAAAGTAAAGGAAAATCAAAGGTGCACTTGCCGGATTTAAAAAACAAAGATGTATAACTAATCTTTGTTGTTAAGTCAGGTGTGCTTAAAGAAGTGGGGGACAAAAATAAAGATAGACTTCAAGAATGGGAGGAGGAAGGAAGAAACAATGCCCAAAATGTGATGGGATGTATTGAGAAAGCGCAGAAGGACGCTAGTTCCGTTATTGGTTAGCCTAGTATATACTAGTTCCGTAGCTTACATTACAAATTGTTAAGTCCTACGTGATCTTACATCACGCGTCCTAATATTAGTGGAGTAATACACTAGAGACAAGCCTATGGTTCATGACACAATGCATGTGAATTCTTTTGGGAGAGAGAGTGAAATTGTGTGTATATGCCCCTGCATGAAATGTTTTAGAGTTCATGTGATTAAAAAGGGAAAATTCTTTGTGTTCTGAGGGCACATGCTTGATGAAAGATTGAATTTCGTGTCGGATATCTTGATCAGCTAATTTGCATGAGTTTTTCGATATCGAGAGTCGATTTAGTTCAGAGGTCTGTGAGGTGTTAAATGTCAATGATGATACTAGCGCATGTTTTCTTGATGATTTGTTGCTGTAAATAATCGGTATAACTCGTAGCTTCTGCTGTCGAGCAAGAGTAGCCATGATTGGGTGTCAATTGCATGGAGGTAAGATTATTGTTCGAGGACGAACAAGATTTTAATGTGGTAAGTGGATCTTGGGCATATTTATATGCCCAAGTGATACTAAATGCGTCGTTTTGTCTTATTTATCTAACAATGTTTGTACTTTCTCATGTAAATTGTAGGAAAGTGTGAATTTATACTAACCAACATGATTAGCGTTGTTTTGCAGGAAAATGTACTTTATGAAGCTAAGAGGTATGTTGGGAGGAATCGGAAAATGGACTCGAAGCGAGCAAGGAAATGCCCAAGGAAAGCAAGGAATAAAGGCCCGCGATGGAGCCGTGTCACTCTGCCATCGCGGATGCATTCTGTCCTGAGGATTCAATTGACAACACCAGAGAAGGTCCGCGTCGCGTCGCGGGCACGTTGATTCCACTACCTGAACTTGACGTTCCAGTGAAGGTGCGCATTCGTACCGTGTCACGTTGGACAAGCTCATGTTGCATCGTCGTGCCACGTTGGGGATAAATACCTGGACGACCAAATTCCGTAGAGCTTCCATCAAAGCAGTATCGCGGTCACCTGAGGCAAAGGTTCGCAAATGCACTCCGCACGCTGATTGTTATTCCGGGAAAAATTCCCACCAGTAAACTGAACACTTAGGTTCATTTTTAATTATTCTAACTTGGTGGAGTAAGAACGTTTACAAAGTGGGCTTGAGGGACGAAAATTTTAGGGTTTTTCATCTCTTTCTCCTTTCTTTCAATTGTTTGTATGGATTTACACTCATTTAATGATGTTTAATCCACAAATGAGTGTGGCTAATTTCACTTCTTGCTGAGGTTAAGAACAATTGTATTGAAAATGTGATTGTTGATCATTTGGTTTTTTCATCTTTTCTTCCATGGTTGTTCTATTAATTCTTGCTCTACCGCATTAATGTTTGGCTAATGTTAATGTAAATCTAAAAAGTCCGGTTTCACTCGAGAGAGCACGAAATTGGAAAGTTGTGAATTAATAGATATGATCTTTTCTTAGTTTGGGAAAATTGAGAATTGATTTACCTTCAGGATAGAAATATATCCGAAGTCGATGATTGATCCGGGGCATATTTATATGCCCAAGTGATACTCAAATACATCGTTTTTGCCTTGTTTATCCAACAATGTTTGTACATTCTCATGTAAATTGTAGCAAAGTGTGAATTTATACTAACTAACATTTATTAGCGTTGTTTTGCAGGGAAAACATACTTTTATGGAGCTAAGATGCATGTTGGGAGGAATCTGGAGATGGACTCCTGAGAGAGCAAGGAAGCGGCCAAGAGAAGAAAGAAATAAAGAGGCTCTACGATGGAGCCGTGACACGCTGCCATCGTGGATGCATTCTGTCCGGGAGATATAATTTCAAGAATTTCCAGAGAGGGTTCGCGATCGTGCTGTGGCATGTTGGAATTAATTTCATGGATCTTGACATTCCAAGGAAGGTGCGCGCTTGCACCGTGGCACGCCGGGCATGCTCCATGCTGCATGCCGTGCCACGTTGGGGACAAATAATCGGACGGCTAAATTCCAGAGAGCTTCCACGTTTGCACTGTGTCATGGAGGCAGTGCTCGCGATGCACTCCCTAACACGTTGTTTGTTATTCCGGGAAAATTCTCACTGTAAGATAAATAGAACACTTAGGTTCATTTTTAATTATTCGACTTGGTGGAGCAAGAACGTGGGTTACAAATAAAGCGAGAGGACGAAAATTCTTAGGTTTTCTATCCCTTTCTCCTCTTTCTTTCAATTGTTTTGTATGATTTACATCATTTAACGATGTTTAATCCACAAAATGAGTGGCTAATTTCACTTCTTTTATTGAGGTTAGAACAATTGTATTGAAATGTAATTGTTGAACATCTGTTTTTTCCATCTTTTCTTTCATGGTCAGTTTCATTAATTCTTGTTCTTACCGCATTGATATCTGGCCAATGTTAATGTAATCCAAAAAGTCCGGTTTCACTGAGAGAGCACGAACCGGAAAGTTGTGAATTAATAGGATATGATCTTTTCTTAGTTTGGGAAAATTGAGAATTGATTTACTCTCAGGATAGAAATATACCAAAGTCGTATTAGTCAAGTGGAATCGGTTTTGTATGGCTAGAACATGAATTTCTTCTTATCACAGAAAATGTAGGTGGAAGGTTCATGATTCTTAAGTTGGGTTGCACGCAGAGTTTTAAATCCATATGTGTTGCGACTAGCAACCGGAGAAAAGATAAATCATGTTGTATCGATAATTAATTTCTTTACATGTTCTTTCTAGCCTCAAAGATGCTCACATTCATAGTTCACTCACTTGTATATTTATTTTAGCTAAGTATAAAATTAGTTCACAAAATATAAAAACTTTCTTCACACTTCCGTTGTCTTCTATTTTTAGAGTTGCAGTAAATTGGCACTTGAGGTACTTTGCCCCGTAGTCCAAATTCCTGTGGGATCGATACTGGCTTACTTGAGCCACTTACTACTTGTTCTGACCACGCAGCACTCTGCGTGTAGTCATACAGACAGACGAACATTAGTCAATTATGGATCGGTTTTGTATGACTAGTACATGAATTGCCTCTTACTCGTAAATGTAGGTGGAAGGTTCATGATTCTTAAGTCAAGCTAAATACGAGAGTTTTAATCCATAGGCATAAGTTCACTAGCAACCGGAGAAAAGATAAATCATGCTGTATCACAATACTTTACATGTTCTTTCTACTCTTAGCATGCTCACATTATAATGTTCAGACTCACTTGTATATTTATTTTAGCTTAGTATAAAATTAATTCCCAAAAATATAAAAACTTTTCTTCACACTGTTGTCTTCATTTTTAGAGTTCCAGTAAATTGCTAATTCTGAGGTAATTTTTGCCCCGTAGTCCAGTCCCTGTGGGATCGATACTTGGCTTACTTGAGTCACTTACTACTTGTTCGACCACGTGCACTTATGTGTAGTCATACGTACAGACGAACAGCTTTTTGGCGCCATTGCCTGCACGTAAATTGGCGAATTAAATTTTTCTTAAAAGTGTTAGTTTGCTATTTCTTTTATTTAAGTGTTGGACAACTTGGTCTTAGCCTGTATTTTGCAGATAACAGATTCATTTGAACACTGGCAAGAGACAAAGAGCTGGTGGATCCATCCCAGAGCCTTAAAAGACAATTCCATCGCCAACGCGGGAGAAGCTCTTAGAGAGAAAACCGCAGCTGCTCGTACAAACAACTCGAGCAACCACAGAATCCACCACTTAGTGGGCAGTGTTAGTGCCCGAGGAACTGGCAGCGAGGCCGGTTCGCGATGTGGCAATCCCACATGCTTACAATGTCACATCTAGCATTCGCTAACCCGAGCTACGAGGGAGGTTCGAGCTTAAACGTAACATGGTGCACCGTCGCACACAAGCGGGCGCTTCAATGTGTCTCCTTACGAGGATCCACAACAACATCTTCAATTGTTTTGGAGATAAGTGACACTTACATTCCCGCTGGAGTGTCAACAGATTATGTCAGGCTTACATTGCTCCCATTTTCACTTTTGGGAGAAGCCGAAAGGTGGCTGGGAAATCGAAATAATCAACCCTATAACCACATGGGATGATCTAGCAAAGAAGTTCTTGATCCGGTTCTTCTTCCGGTAAAACAGCCAGACTTAGGAAGTCAAATTTCTAAGTTTCAAACAAAGAGAAGGGGAGAATCTGTATCAAGCTTGGGAGAGATTCAAATCGCTGTTGCGGGATTGTCCTCATCACCACCAATCCAATGACGTGCTGGTGCACACTTTTATTGAGGGTTTGGAACCCCACACAAAAATCTTGCTGGACTCTGCAGCTGGGGGACAAGCATTAGAAAAGACTTATGATGAGCTGTATACTTTGCTAAAATCGTATTTCGCAGGGAAATCCGAGGAATGCGGACTCTTCAAGGAGGAGCAAGTGGTGTGCTAGCCGGAGTCTTAGAAGTGGATGGATTTACAGCTATCACCGCACGTATAGCTGCCTGCAAGATCAACTCAACACCCACTGGCAACATGAGCTTGAGTCAGTCTCAAGCCCCAGTGAATGCAGTGCAGTTGGGATTTGGTGTGAAGTGTGCGGAAGTAATGATCACTCAAACTCAGTGTTGTGGAGTTAAACTTGACTCCGTGAACTTTACTCAAGTAATGCACAAAGGAATAATCACCAACAAAGTATGGTAACAAACACAATTTAACCGAGGAATCACCCGAATTTCTTGGGGTAGCAACAACCATCAGGGCAAAGTTCGAAATAGGGGTAAAGGAATCAAGGAGGGCAGCAGAAATATCAAGCACACATAGAAACAACAATGCCCCTCCTCCACCACCATCACCCGGCCGTTGAGGAGATGTTCAAGACGATGATAGCTAACCAAGCTCGATTGCAGGCTGACTATGTTAAATTGGCAGCCGAGGTCAAGAATAATCAGTTGGTCAAGAATAATCAGTTAGCCAATTGCGCTGAGATCAGCTGGCGCTTTGTCGAGCCCAAAACACCAGGCCTAGAGGAGACTTCACGACACACCCCAACCCTGCTGTGTGAATGCAAGACCACAATGAGTGGTTGCAGCTTAAGGAGGTGGAACCAGAAAGACCACCTCAACAGTCGGGAGCAACAGAAACGAGAGGGAGCAACAGAAATGGAGAGGGAGCAAAGTGATGAGAGGGAAGAACAAGGATGTCGAACCGTAAAGACCTCCCCACCCCCGTTCCTCAACGATTAAAAAGACAAGGAGGAGGCGTGTTTCAAAAAGGTCATGGAGGTGCTTAAACAGGTACACATTAACTTACCTCTTGTTGATGTTTTGCAGGGAGGCCTAAGTACGCAGTACATAAAGGACATTGTGGCGAACAAACGCAGGCTTACTGAGTATGCCGCGTGCTCTTACGGAGGAGTGCACTTCCCGGATACGTAACCGATTTCCTACAAAGCTCAAAGACCCTGGGAGCTTTACAATTCAATCACACCGAGCAAGAGTATCCAAGCTCGCGGATTATGTGATTTGGGAGCCATTAACTGATGCCGACCTCAGATTCGCCAGTTGGGGCTAGGGAGTCCGAACAACAATGCTGATCTGCAGCTCACAACATCATTCCTTGGGAAGACCAACGGTATTGTGGAGGACACGCTAGTGCAAGTCGGCTCCCTGATCTTCCCGGTAGATTTCATAGTGCCGGACTTTCGAGCGTACGCCAAAGTCCCATTTACTTTGGGACGTCCTTCTTGGCTAATGGAAAGCGCCGAGCAGACGTAGCCAGGAAGCTCACGATGCGAGCACACGACAAGGTGGAGGTGAGCCTGATGTGGCCAAGGCCACCAAGCTCCCGGCCGTGTACGAGGAACTCGGTCATCAACGTGTTTGAGCAAGCTAAAGTTGCTCTGTAGTGGTGTTGAGTCTCCGTATTAGGGACGACCCCTGACAGGGGTAAGCTTGACAGGTGAGGACGGGTTCGTGAGAAAACGTCCGTCACCCTAGGGGCGGAATTAACTTAAATGACGTCGGAGCCAGCAACGGTAAACCAAGCGCTGCACGGGAGGTAACTCAAAATTTTTGTTTTTATGATTGTACAGAAAAAAAGACAAAAAGAAGAAAAAAAATATATATATATAAATGTGTGTAAATATAAAAATAAAATAGTAAAAGGTGTTTTCGAACCTATGAATTCTAACCAATTTCTTGTTTTAAGATAAATTTCAGGTTGAACGGAGGGCAGAAATGCAAAGAAGCGCAAAGGAAAACGAGGTAAGAAAAAAATTAAAAGGTGGCAAAACAGTGAGCCTATCACAGTACTCGGTGTCGCTGCAGGAGGTGCTCCGCTGCCACCCTCCTGGGTGGACACGTTGAAGCCTATTCCCGAAATTTTTAAGAAATCTTAATGCTGGCGTGATACCCGGTGTCACTAAGGCGTGCTCCATGTTTCCTCCGTGACACGTTGAGGTAATCCGCGTCAACACACCGGGTCGTGGGTGACCTGCACGAAAATCCCCTTAACACTAAAATTACCTTATTTCTTCCCATTTCCCATCCTCCGTGACAACACCACCCCCTTCCCCAACGTGGCACGGACTTAGGCAAGAGTTTTCTTCAATTTTTCTTCATATCATCGAAGTAAGGTATGTTTTCTAACTTCATCTCAATTCTTATTGAAATTTCTCTCGATTTTGAGCATGAGAGGAAAGAAACCCTTGCCCTAAGTATAAATTTAGCTTAAATTCATTTAAGTTATGGTTACTGATGTTCGTAGGATCGTTGTGATTATATGAACGCGATAATTACATGCTTGATCGAATTTTGTTGTGAAATTGTAGCTAGGGTTGGGTTGTGAATAGGAAGAAATTTAATTGAGGGTGAAATATGAAAAATTGTTGGGTTGCGCATGTTGGGTGAGGTGAATTGTAATGTTCTTAACGTTATTATGCTAAAGAAGCAATGAATTTTTGGGGGAACAAAGTGTTGAAATTGCATGGAATTATCAAATCACATAGAAATTGGGGAATTGCTTAGGTTGAGTTGATAGAAATTTTTTTCCGCTAAGTGCTATGATGAAATGTGATATGTAATGTTGGGTTTAGCTGTACGAAGTCGAGTGGTACATAGAGGTTATACTGTCAATCCGAATGCACTATGGGCATTTTCGTTTTGTTGTTTTGGTTTCTTTATGTAAATAATAACAAGTATGTTCTTGCCGTAATGCTGCAATTGTGCCTGAAGACTAAATGTGGGGTGGCCTAGCCTAACCCAACCTTAGTCAGGTTAATTTTAAATCGACCGACATTGGGATCAGTTCGCTTTTTTTTGACAGAAACGGTCGGTGCTGGGTGCAAGACAAAGGTAATGGTGCATCTACATCGGGCGCCGGTAGAAAGAGTATGAGACTGGGAACAGCAGTCCATGCAAGACCACGTTCCGCGCGCCAACACTAACACTGGTCCCAATGGGTGACGTCGAAAAAGGGAAGAAATGAAGAGACCAAATACTTCCCCGAGAGCGCATTGCAAGGGAGCCACTTGCACAGAAATTTTGAATTGTGCAGCGTATTGACACTGGGCTGCACTTCATCTTGAAGAGCTCATGAGTGCAATCTACACTTGATTCGGGAGTTCTACGCTAACCTGAACCCGACCTCCGCAGTCACACCGTCAAGATAAGGGGGCAAAGCTGTCACATTTGAGCCTCACCACTCGATCGCTATATTGGGGGCGCGGGACACGCCCATGTACTCCGGTAGCTGAATATCACTCCACCATATGCGGGATATCGACGCACATTGTGTGGAGCCCGCTCGACAAAGATGTTGGAGCAAGCATAAGGAGAGGGCTACCATCGCACATTGCCCTACTCACATATGAACAAAGGAAGCAAGATCCGTCAAGATAGTATGTTCGCTTGATTCCAAAGTGCATGATAGATGTCACCAACAGATATGCCTGGTGTAGCGCCCTGGATGAAAGGGCTGGAGATAAATGTCGAGGCGGTGATCATATCCGCCATGAACAGAGCTCCGCTGCATCAAGGGCACAAAGACGTGGTTTGGCGAACTGGCCGACCACTGTTCCCGAGGGGCCTGGATATGGAGTGAAGAGGCCCCGGACTATATCCCGCAGATGGAGAGGCGTGCCAAAGACGTCACAAAGACTAAGGCACCCGACACCACTCACGGGCCGCTTACACTAGCCGAAAGGACATGCTCGGATGATTATCGTAAGACATACGGCTCGCATGTTCGGGATGCAGATGCTCCAGCTTGCGCATAGGCGGAGACCGGCACGGAGGATGAGCTATGGCAGCTCGACCTAGATTACCCAGAAAACGCCAGGCTCTAAGTGTCGGGGGCCCAGCCTTTTGTAGAGCCCGTGGATGATGATGTCCCCACGATGAGGAGACACGTCGCGAGGATTCCGATGTTGAGTCGGAGGAGGACGACGGGGAGATTCAGACATGGGAGATGAGGCAGCAGCACCTGATGAAGAAGTGGAATACTTTGATTGATCAGTGAGTTTTAACACCCACTTTTGTTTTGTTGAACAAGAACACCGGGGACAAGCGTGTTCGGTTTTAAGTGTAAGGGGAGTAGTTAGGTGCTGGTTTCGTCTTGATTTGTATGTATATGCATGTTCTGCTGTCGTGTTTGAAAATATATTGTGACCTCTGTTTTTGTGTGTATGTTTCGTATTTAAATATTTCCTTGTGAAGCTGTGTGTTGTTTCGTATTGTAAATATCTTTGTGAAGCTGTGTGTGCTGTTGAATGTTGTTAGCCGTTGTGTAAATAGTTTTGTCGAAATTATCGATATTTTTTAAAATTTTCATTGATTATTTTTATCATTGGGTTTCTCGGAGTTTGTTTTCGGTTCTTTTACAGAGAAGAGTCCCATTGAACCGAAGTCGTAAATAGTGATCGTTCCTATGATGGATGGATTACGACCGACTTAAGGAAAATGCAATATAGGAGTAGCTTTTTATTTTCACTCTTGGTTTGTTTGTTGTATCCTATGCATGTTGCTACTATGGCTACGAAATCTTTGTTGCGTGTTGTACATGATGTTTAGAATGCAAAGGTGATTCGTATGAAAGGATGCAAGTTTTGTACATATGTGAGAGACTTAGGCCAATGCACTCCGATTCGGGTGATTGAGGCTTAATTTTGAATTCTTGTAATTAGCCGATTAAAGAGTCTGTGAATATGTCTTGAGTTGAGCATGTGCAAGGAGTGTATAGCGAGGTCTCATTTATTCCATGCTATTGCGCGTCTAGAACTTGCCTGGTGTGTATACGAAACAAAATGAAGGAAGTGTAGTGTAGGAAAGGATGTAGGCGTTTCTTGTTTAGCCTAACGTTTTTCTTTTTTTTTTATATACCCACCTTGGAATGTCAAACTTGCTAGCTCCATTGAGCTCTTTAGCCTATTTTTTTTTCTTTTGTCAAAAGGTAAACCAGTTTTTACCCTTTCTTTTCCATTGCCATAAACCTAATCCGAAGCTCTTAACCGCTCAAGAAAAAATAATTTTCCCCATAGCAAAGGAGTGAAATGGTGAAAAGAAAATAAAGAGAGGAAAAAGCAAAGTGATGAAAAGAAAGAAAAGAGTCAAAGGTGCAATTTGCCAGATGTAAAAGAAAATAAAGTGTATAACTAATCTTTGTTGTTTAGTCTGGTGTGTGGGGTGCGTAAAGAAGTTGGAAAAAATTAATTAAGAAAGACATCAAGATGGGAGGAGTGAAGGAAGAACTTATGCCTGTATATGATGGGATGTATTGGAAAACGCTTAAGGATGCTGTTATTATTGGTTAGCCCAGTATATACTAGTTCTGTAGCTTACATTACAATTGTTAAGTTCTACGTGATCCTACATCACGCGTCCTTATATTAGTGTAGTAATCCACTAGAAGCAAGCTTATGGTTCATGAAACAATGCATGTGAAGTCTTTTGGGAGAGAGAGCGAAATTGTGTGTGTATATACCCCGGCATGAATTGTTTTAGAGTTCATGTGATTAAAACAGGGAAATTCTAAGGTTGTGAGGGCACATGTTTGACGAAAGAATAAATTCGTGTCGGATATCTTGGTCAGCTAATGTGCATGAGTTTGCCGATATCGAGAGTCGATTTATGATGTCTAGGAGGTCTTGATATGTTTAATGTCATTGTAATGATGATGTCATGCATGTTTCTGATGATTTGTATGTAATAATCGGTATAACCGACCGGATTATCGAGCCAAAGTAGCCATGATGGACAGTCAACTTGCATGAGGTGTAAGAGTACCGGTTCGAGGACGAACAAGATTTTAAGTGTGGGGTAGGAGATCCGGGGCATATTTATATGCCCAGCGATACTCAAATACATTATTTTGCCTTGTTTATCCAACAATGTTTTTACATTCTCATGTAAATTGTAGTGAAAGACTTATACTAACCAACATGATATGTTGTTTTGCAGGAAAACATACTTTTTTATGGAGCTAAGATGCATGTTGGGAGGAATCGGAGATGGACTCGAGCCAGCAAGGAAGTACAAGAGAAGCAAGAAATAAAGAGGCTCCGCGATGGAGCTGTGACACGCTTCCATCGCGGATGCATTCTGTCCGAGAGATATAATTTCAATAATTTCCAAGAGGGTTTGCAATCGTGCCGTGGCACGTTGGAATTAATTTCATAGATCTGACATTCCAAAGGAAGGTGCAGCGTTTGCAACGTGGCACGCTGGGCATGCTCCGCGCTGCATGCCATGCCACGTTGGGGACAAATACCTGACGGCTAAATTCCAGAGAGCTCACGTTTGCACCATGCTCACGGAGGCAAGGTTTCGGCGATGCACTCAACACGTTGTTTGTTATTCCGGGAAAATTTCACCAAGATAAATAGAACACTTAGGTTCATTTTTAATTATTCTCCGATTTAGGAGCAAGAACATGGTTTACAGGGCAGTCGAGAGGACGAAACTCTTAGGGCTTTCTATCCCTTTCTCCTTTCTTTCAATTGTTTGTATGATTTTACACTCATTTAACGATGTTTAATCCACAAATGAGTGGCTAATTTCACTTCTGCCGAGGTTAGAAACAATTGTATTGAAATGTAATTGTTGAACATCTGTTTTTTCCATCTTTTCTTTCATGGTTGTTCTATTAATTCTTGTTCTTACCGTGCATTGATATTCCGGACAATGTTAATGTAACTAAAAAGTCCTAAGCCACTGAGAGAGCACGAAACTCGGAAAGTTGTGAATTAATAGGATATGATCTGTTCTTTGTTTGGGAAAATTGAGAATTGATTTACCTTGTGATAGAAATATACCTGAAAGTCGTATTAGTCAAGTGTGGAATCGGTTTTGTATGGCTAGAACATGAATTTCTTCTTATCACGTAAAATGTAGGCGGAAGGTTCATGATTCTTAAGTTGCTAATACGAGAGTTTTAATCTGAAGGCATAAGTTCCGACTAGCAACCGAGAAAAGATAAATCATGTTGTATCGATAATTAATTTCTTTTTACATGTTCTTCTAGCCTCAGCATGCTCACATTCATAGTTCCGACTCACTTGTATATTTATTTTAGCTTAGTATAAAAATTAGTTCACAAAATATAAAAACTTTTCTTCACACTGTTGTCTTCATTTTTAGAGTTGCAGTAAATTGGCACTTGAGGTAATTTTGCCCCGTAGTCCAGTCCCTGTGGGATCGATACTTGGCTTACTTGAGCCACTTACTACTTGTTCGACCACGTGCACTTGCGTGTAGTCATACAGACAAAGACGAACATTAGTCAATTATGGAATCGGTTTTGTATGACTAGTACATGAATTGCCTCTATCACGTAAAATGTAGGCGGAAGGTTCATGATTCTTAAGTTGGGTTAAATACTTAATCCATAGGCATAAGTTCCGACTAGCAACCGGAGAAAAGGTTAACCAACTTGTATCGATAATTAATTTCTCTACATGTTCGTTTTAGTCTCAGCATGCTCACATTCATAGTTCGTACTCAAACTGCATATTCAATTTTAGACTTAGTATAAAATTAAAACCATAAATATAAAAACTTTTCTTTACATTGTTGTCTGCATTTTTAGAGTTACAGTTAATTGACACTTGAGTAAATTTACCCCGTAGTCCAGTCCCTGTGGGATCGATACTTAGCTTACTTGAGCCACTTATTACTTGTTCGACCACGTGCACTTGCGTGTAGTCATCCAGACAGCCGAACGCACTAGGCCTAAGGAAATCTTTATCAAACAAGTCTTTCAGCTGATCCTTCAATTCTTTCAACTCGGCAGGGGCCATTATGTACGGAAAAATAGATATGGGTTGTGTATCCGGTAGTGTATCAATGGGGAAGTCAATTTCCCATTTTGGGGGTATACAAGGAAGCTCATTTGAAAATACATCTAGAAACTCACTAAACACTGTAATAGACTGAAGAGTCGGGGGTTTTGTCTATATATCTTGAGCCCTGACAATATAGCCCTTTGCAATCAACTTTCTTGCCTGAAGATAGGATATAAGCATACCTTTCATCGTAGGTGCATCTCCTTTCCATTCCCGTACTACTTCTCCAGGAAAGTGGAATCTGACAGTCTTTGTCCAGCCCTCAACATTTACATAACATGGCGCTAGCCAATCAATGCCCATAATTACGCTAGGGCCTGGATCTATCAAAGCGTAAAATAAATGAGAGCAAACACTTAATATACCTGTCATAATATCTGGTGCCCCTCGGAGTGATGTCATCCCGCGAATGCATAAGTACGATCTGAACCACTGCCCGAACTGGATGCCCCTGATCTACCTCTACCTCTGCCTGTTGGAGCTGAGGGCCTACGCCCTGCAAAAGGTGTTAGAGCATATGAACTTACTGAGGACCTATTCTGCTTGTCCTTATCACCCTTGTTCCTAGTATGAAAATCCCGCATCATGTGTCCCTCTTGTCCAGAGGAATAACAGGTGGTGGAGACATATCTGCATCTCCCAAGATGTCGCCTACTACAAGTACTGCAATGTGGTATAGCTGGTCTCATCTGATATGGGCCCCTCTACTGTTGTGAGCCTGACACTCGTGAACTCTCACTGGGACCGGACTGTCCATGATTGTCTGGTCTGCTGTTGCTGCTGAAATGGGGGCCTAGGGGGCCTACATAAAAGATGAGGTCTGGGCCCACCCTGAAACTATTCCTAGAAGTCGGTGGGTCTGGCCCTCCAATGATGCTCTTGACCTACCCTGTCAATCCCATACTGACGCTACCTGATTTCCTCTATGTTCTGAGTAAAGGCCTGAATTCGTGAGATATCCATATGTTCTCACAATATAGCTAAAATAGTGGATTCCACATACTATGGTGCAAGCCCTATAATAAATTGATGTATCCTGGCTGGCATAGTATCAACAAATGTTGGCGCATATCTAGCCAAGGAGTAAAATCTCGATGCATATTCTCGAACGCTCATTCTTCCCTGCTCCAGATGTAAGAATTGCTCTACTCTGGCCTGTCGGATCTCTCGATGCAAGTAGTGGTCTATGAAGATTTCAGAGAAGCTAGGAAATGCAGGCGGACGTACATCTCAACCTCTGGTCCTTTCCAAACTTTCCTACCATAAAACTACTATCTCTTGTAGTCGAAATACTGCTAAGTTGACTGACTATGTGGTTGAGCATGCATAATTCTGAATATCCTCTGTAGATGGTCTATAAACTTCTGAGTATCCTCTATATGATATGTTCCTATAAACTACGGAGGACTCAAAGCAAGGAACTCATGAACTCTCGAGCTCCCAGGCCCCTCAGTAGACTCAGAAATAACTGGTACTACTGGATGAGGCTGACGCTGAGCAGCCATTATCTGAACCAACATACATACTACTCTCCCGACATTCTGATCTAAGGGTGTAGGAGGAATTGGAAGTGATATCGATGCTTCTATTACTGATGTGCCGTGATTTTATGGCACTTTCGATGCTTAAAACCAAGAAATTGTGCATATTCAGGTATGTTTTTATAGGTATGATGTGTTTTGTGTTTAATGTTGCAGGAAAACAGGTTCAGAAGTAAACTGGGCAAACTAATGCTTAAAACAACTGAACAAGTGACTGCCAGACATTTCACGAGTTGTTGGAAAGTAGCACGACTCGTTGCTGAAGTCGTGGGCAAAGGTTGAATTTTGAAGATGCAGAAATAGTGTACCTGACGAGATGAGGGAATGACTCGTTACATCAGGTAACAATTCGTGAAGCCATTCGGGAAGACTGGGAAAGGAATTATTGAAGAGCTAGCCACTAAAGGTGACGGACGACGTAACGAGTCCTTGTCTGATCAAATGACTCGTTGGGAAACCACTGGAGCCACTCGTAGGGTGCACTGGAAATCTGAGAAGGTTGGATCACGAGAGGCCTAACGGGTACTTCCCAGGCACAATGAGTCGCTAGGTGACCCGTTTCCATAACTAGGTTGGATGTTTAGGATGGCTGATTTTTGGAAGGGACGACTCGTCAAACGTCCTAACGAATTGTTACCAAGACCGAGACCACCGACGACCTAGTTTCCAGTTTTAGTTAGGAAAAGGTTTTCTTGGAACTATAAATACATTGTTTAGGTTTATTTTCAACGTACAGTTCATTATTACTATTTTTTCATGTAGGATTTTGGTGTTGTACGATTATCCTTGGGTCAAGAAACAAGGCTTACAATTTTGTTCTTGAATTTGAGGATCAAAAGCAACACTGGAATTTATTCATTAAGTTTGAAATTTTATTCAATTTACTTGGTTTTCTTCTACGATAATTTGTAAGTTGAAATTATGATTTATTCAATATTTTGTGATTGCGATCATACAAGCATGAGTAGCTAAACCCATAACTAGGGTTGGGGGAATCAAAATGAATTAACACATAGGTGAAACACTTAGTGATTCTTCAACGGGATTTAATGCATGTATTGTTTTCCCTTTGTTTTAATTGATTCTTGATGGTTGCAAACGTTAGGAATTGCCTTATTCTTACTTACCGAACCAAAGGGGTAGTGAGTAGGAGAAAGGGACTTACATAGAGATTTGAGGCTATCAACCGTCATCTAATAGCTTGAAATTGTCCGAGGATAGATAATCCGATATTAAGGGTAAGGGCTAATTAAGCATGCACCCATATTGGGACCAAGTTTCGTGGTGATAATCATCTAGATAGGGGACCAACCATTTAGGTGAACATAACTTGCCGATATTGCATGTTAAACATTGGAATAGATCACTAGTGTAAAATTCTTATGGTTATGAAGTCTTGGGGAATACAATCCTAGTCAAGTCGTTAATTGAATACAAACCAATTTTGACTTAAGCATCAGTAGTCTTTAATCATATGTAGTAGTTTATTTCTTTCCCCCTTTGGAAATAAGTAACCCAACAGTAACAGCTCTTCGCATTAACTTAAGTTCTTTCCATATTCCCTGTGGAATCGACCCTAACCTCTAGTTGGGTTCTATATTTGACATCAACTCGCTTTATATCTCAATTTTGAGGTGTAATCTGGGTGACATCAAATTTTTGCGCTGTTGCCGGGCAATACAGCTAAGTCTTTGTTAATTGTGTTTGCCTTACTGTTGGTTCTTATTTCCTTTTTATTTTTCTTTTGTTGTTTTTGGTTGCTTAACAAGTCTTAGGTTTGTGCATGCCCGATACTAGAAGCCAAGGAAAATCCTTGATTCCAATCGACCACGAACTTGAGCAGACGTTAAGTAACCTAAGAAGAATGGCCAACATCTAAGAGAAGGAAATCGTGGACCAAGCCACATCGAGAATGTTGGCTGAGGAGCAAACTCGGGCTAGAGATCATGAGTTAGCTAGAGTTGTTGAAGAGCAATGTCTAGCTGTAGGAGCAGAGCGAGCTTGAAGACACAGAGGTCAAGAACACCAGAGACACCGGTATTTTGATGAGGAGGATGATGCTGATATTGATGAAGACGGTTCCACTGGAGCTATAGTCCCTCCCCCTTTGCCTGCTAGGGAAAAGTTTGATATTACCAGTGAAATGATCCAACTGCTCAATATGAAGGGAATATTTGTGGGTCATGCATCTGATGATGCAAACGCTCACATGAAAAATTCCGTGGGTATATGTAAGGCATACAAACAACCGGGAGTGAGCTAGGACGCAATCAGACTAAGATTATTTCCCTTCTCACTTGGGAGTGAGGCAACGATGTGGTTAGCTGAGATGCTAAATGATTCCATCACTACTTGGGGGAACTTAAGAGAGATTTTATTGAAAGGTTCTTCTCACCATCCAAAGCGTGCAGCTGAAAGATGAAATATATAACTTCAGACAACTAAATTCATAGGCACTTCACGTGATCTGGCTGCGTTTCAAGAAGAAGCTCAAAAGGGTGCCAAATCACAGGATTCTAGATGATACATTGTTGTAGATGTTTTATAGGTCTCTGAAACCTTTATGAGCCACATTTATGCAGAGGCTGCTGAGCTACTTGACAGGATCACCAGAACCAACCGAGCTTGGCACACTAGAGAGTCGGAGATTCCAGCTGGTTCTTATGCAGTTGGTATGTCTGCAGAACAGAGAAGAAAAGATGAAGAGTGTGATCAAAATATTGCAGAGATAAAGACGACTATGGGGTTTGTTGCTAAGCATCTGATGGGAGCTGGAGCTAAGAAAGTTAATGTTGTGGGTTCTTAGGGCAAGGCCCTGAGAAACGATGGATGTGAATCTGAGTCTGATAAGGAAGCTAACTATCTGAATGATCAGAGGGTGGGTTTCTAGACCAACACCTGAGGGTCTAACCAGGACTCTTAGCGTCAAGGTCAAAGGAACCAAGGTTTGTACTTTTATAAGGACAACAATTATAATCGAGGCTAGTACTGAGATAATGGATACTGGAAGAAGTGTGATGAGTTCAAGAATGATAAAAGCGGTCTGTATGTTCCCACAAGGAACTGTGAGCCGGAGTCCAGTGCTGCAAGGGCTGAAGACATGTTTTCTAAAGTACTTAAGCAGATGGAGACAACAAACAACCATTTTAAGGAGCTCCAACTGATATTTTTGGTTTAAATAAAAAGGTGGAGTCACATGCCGTGGCCATTAAGCAGATTGAGTAGCAGATGAGTCAGATGTCTATTGCAATGAATCAGAGGCAGAAAGGCACACTTCCCAACATAGTGAAAAATTCAAAAAATGACAGTCATTGCATGGCGGTCACTACTAGGAGTGGGAAGGAGATAGTTGATCCTCCTAGGCTGGTTGTAAATAATGAGTCAGAAAAGCCCATCTCGATGAATGATGACAGTTTAGAAGATTTCGAAAACCCAACTTTTGTTGGAGATTCAGATGTGAAGACTACTCCTAATAATGCAAAGGAGCAAGGAGCTGCCCATGAGAAGGAGAAGGAGGCACAACAAAAGTTTACATCGATCTCTAAACCTCCTCCTCCGTTTCTACAGCGTTTGAAAAAGAAGGCCGAAGATGGGAAGTATCACAAATTTATTTATATGTTGAAGAAATTGTCGGCGAACATCCCGTTAATTGAGGCACCTGAGCAGATGCCCGACTATGCTAAATTTATGAAGGAGCTCGTCACCAGGAAAAGGACTGTATGTTTTAAACCTGCCGATAATTTGCATCACTGTGGTGCCATAACTACACGGGTCCTAGCTCAGAAAAAGCAAGACCCAGGTGATTTTACTATACCTTGCACCATTGGGGATGTTGAGTTTGGAAGGGCGCTTTGTGACCTGGGAGCTAGCATTTAATGCTGCTAGTAGCGTTTAAAAAGTTGAGCTTTGGAGCCCTTACACCGACTACGATGCGGCTACTGATGGCTGACAGAACCGTTAAAAAGCCGGTGGGGATCCTATTTGATGTGCTTGAAAAGGTGGACAAATTTATATTCCCTACAAACTTCGTGATTCTAGACTGTGAAGTGGATTCTGAGGTCCCCATCATTTTGGGGCAACCATTCCTTGCAACCGGTAGGGCCCTAGTAGATGTGGAGGCAGGCCAGTTAAAATTCAGGTTAAACAAAGAAGAGGTCACCTTTAACATTTGTCGGACCATGAAGCAACTAAGGGAATTCGACATGGTCTCAGCACTGGAGAGCGGATACGAATTACTTGACGAATTCTGAGTTTTAAGAGACGTGCGTCGTGATGCGATGTTAAATCAGGCGTTGCATGGGAGGCATCCCACGGACGTGTTTTGTGAAGTTTGAGTATTCAAAACACCCACATCGTGCCGCTACGTTAAATCAAGCGTTTCTTTTTAGGCAACAAAAGTTGTAAATGTAAGAAAAATATAATGTTTACATTTTTTAATGGGTGCAGGTCATTAAGATGGAAAATTTGAAGTTGGACCCAAAATCTAGAATTTTAGTTTTGGTGCAAAATGACACAGAACGAGTCGTCATTTGACCTGATGACTCGTCCAGTGCAATCGTGAAGAAAATCGCAGAAAACAGGGATGTAACGGTTGACTTAACAATTCGTCTCTTCTAGAAATGAATATTGAGGTCCTCCGTCAAGTACACTAGATCTAAGGCAAATTAAATTGGAAAAGGTTATAATGAATCACTCAACAAATTGTTGGGAGACTAAACAATTCGTTAAGTGACCTGTCATGACGCTACAATAGTGCAAGGACCATGACTCAGGCCACGACTCGTTGGGTTACCCCATGAGTCATTTCTTGACTCATTAGGTCCCAAGTAAGTTTGTTTAACTTCAGTCACAGCACAAAGGGAAAAATGATTCATTTAATTACTTAACAAATCGTTATATGGGTCGTCAGGTGTTTTAAGTAACTGTAACTCGACCCCACTCATGCCGGAATTAGGATATAATTTAACTTAATTGTATTGAACCCGAATTCTCTTATTCTTCAAATTCACACTCGAGTTTTAGCCCAGAACCACTACAACTTCAAAAATTCCCTCTTCTTCATCTCTCAATCTCATCGAAACAACCCCTCAACATTGCACTCACATCAGTAACCCCGCACATACGATCGCACTCTCACCTCAGGTCAAGCATCTCGTACAATGGCTCCAATAGGTAAACCAAGGAAAGGTCAGGCAAAGAAACAAGTACCTGAGCGTAGTTAACCTTCATACCGTAGACTTCGTGATGATCCATCCTCCTCCAAAGAGTCAAGTGGCTCTGAAGATGAATATGAAGTATCAGAGAAGCAGTTAGTGCGGAGATCAACCAGGGCTAGGGCTCCATGAAATTCAAATTCAACAGCCCTGGTCGATGCTCCTACTCCACTAGCGAGGGATCCGCTCAGCTGCACTGATGATAATGCCAGGGCTACAGATGCACTTGCTCCGAGGCCCCCACAGCTAGGCAAAACACAGAGATAGTTGACGAGCCACATGCTCAACGAGAAAACTATGATGATTAATTGATCGAGACCTCGAACACATCAAATGATCAACCAAGAAACGTGCAGAGATGGTGTGTTCATGGTATGAGGGCCATATACAACAGAGATATTTCTTCTAACGAGAAAGTAAATCCAAAGAGGAGCATATACGGGAGCCGAGGCTGGTTGCTATGGGGCTAAAGGACCTTCCAGAGCTGCAAGTTGTATTCGACAAGTACAAGTTCGTGTGGTTGACCAAGCCCTCAGGAAGTGATAGCCCATGCCTAGTCAGAGAATTCTATGCAGCCTACGCAGCCACACTACAACATTTGGTATTAGGGGGCCAAGAATGGAAGAAGAGGCTCGCCTTAACTCAGGTGCTGGTTCGAGAGACTCCGGTGGATATATCTGAGAGGACGATCTCCAGGCTACTGTATGGGCCATATTATCATGCCCCGATGAACACAGCCGAGTTCGACCACAGGCTATACGAGTTAAAGAAAGTCAAGACAAAAAATCTAAATAGTCAGGAGCGCATCAGACAATATACTTGGCTGTCTCAGATCATTGCTACAAGAGGTCCACTAGTTGAATGGTTGCACGACACAGAGTCTCAGATTAAGAAGGCACACTCAAATTTCAAGCTAAATTTTGGTGGTTACTGGTGTGGCATAGGCTGGTACCAACCAGCAATGATAATATCCTCTCACCTAACAAAGCCACATTGGTAGCCAGCATTATGGAGGGATACGTCATCAATTTCCCACGGTATATTGCTGAGGAGATTAGAGAGCGGGCAATCAATGACGGTACTATAATTCCCTTCCCCTGTCTGATTGATAGACTCTGTCAGGAGTCAAAGGTACCTGAATTTGCATCAGTTGATCAAAGAATAGTGGTATAGAAGATAATAGATATCGAGTTGATTCGAGATGACACAAACCCAGAATCGAGAGAAAGAAATCAGGCAGCTGCATCCTTTGGAGCGACTATATTTGTAGAGGCATTTGGCAGTGATATGCAAACTGATGCTGCACAGTTCACTGAGTTGGCAGCTGAGCCTATTGAGGGTAGAGAGATAGGTAGCCAGCCTGAGGCTACAGATGCAGCAGACAACTTCACACCTGCTGATGTTCCCGAGTCGTCATTCACCGCAACAACACCTAGAGAACCAGTTGCTCTACAACGAGCCACTACAACCGGCCTAGTTACAATTTCTCAAGAGTTTTTGGTTGATATGGCTAGGCGGCTAGCTAAGGCAAAAAAGCAGCAGGCACACATGGCTCTACAGGTTAAAGTTCTGATCGAGCAGGTAAAGCCTTGGGTGTCGAAGGAGTTGGAGGCACTATCTAGTTCTGTGCATGGCCGGTTGGATGCTTTCGAGAGAAGAATGGATGAGCAACTTGCGTAGTTACAAGCGCCTGAACTGGTGAAATGTTATGCAGAGCTAGGAGCACTCAGAGCCAAGGTGCTGGATTTGGCCTCACGATAGGTAGTTGTAGTACCTCCACAGGTGTTTCCTGTGATAGATGATGAATTTGTAGAAGAGCTACCACTGGTTTTTGATTTCATTACTGAGGAGCTGGTGGCACATGATAAAGGTAAAAGGCCTCGTGAGGAGGCAAGCTTTGAAGATGATGCTTCTCTGCTCCGTCAGCAAAAATGAGATCGGAGTGAGATGGAAAAAGCGCTGCATGTATCGAGAGAGGAGGCCCGACAGAGAGTTGAGACTGAGGAAGCGAGAGCTCATAGAGATGGGATGAGCTCCATTGGATCTAAAAATTCACCGAGTCAAGCGGGTAATGTTGGAGATAACATTGGAGGAGTATCTATACCTTCCACCAATAAGGTAGCTGACACCTAGGCCGCACAAGTAAGTTTCCTATTTCCCGAGTTTTGTCTGATATATATATGCATCGAGGATGGCACATGCTTTTATTGATGGGGATGAGGAGGGATACATGTGCATGTCTTTTGCGGAACATAAACCGAGGATTTTTCTTGCTGGATATCTTTTCCCTCGAGGTGATCCTTATCTAGTAGAATCGGTACGTCTAGGGTTTTATGTTGTTTGTGTTTTTTTGTGTTAGTTGGAAGAAAGTTAGGGTTTTATGTTTTTTGTGTTTGTTTGTGTTAGTTGGAAGAAAGTTAGATGAACTTAAGGCAATGAAGAGCTTAAATTGTTGATTTTTGTTAAACTAAGAATATGATATCCCCTCCTAATTTTTTTTATGTGTATGCTAAAGTTAATAAATATGACCTTTGTAAACTCTGCATGGCATTGAAACTGTAAACATATTTACCATTGTATGGCTGTACCTGAACTAGCAGTTAGTAGAAGTGATGATGTTGACCTGTGCTATGTTTGACTGAGGTTTAATAGCTAAATTCGGCTGTGTGTGTTAACCTAGAACTTGCATGGTTAGTCGTACCAAGATAGATGATAAGAAACTAGGAAAGGATGCTATGCCATTTTTGATTTATGAGCCCACTTTAGTCTTAAAATACCTACCAAAAGAGAATAAAAATCCCTTGATCCAAATGTTTGAGCTTAAATCAACATTTCCTTTTGTTTACACAAATTTACCTTCTTGCTTTTGTTAAGAATGAGCCTGTTTTGGCCCTGGTCCCTCCTTGGACATTGTAAACCTCAACTCAGTAAAATCGCCTAAGTTGAGGGTGGCTATTATAGGGGTGATTAAGAAGAGTCGGGTGGAATGAAAATTGGGTAATGAAAAAAGAAAGAGCGAATGTAGTATGCATAATGAAAAGAAAGGAATATAAAAAAAAATTTGTCAAAGCGCAAGAAAGGGAAAGAAAAGAAAATAAAAATGTGACATCAATGAATGTTTGAATAAAGAGAAACCGCATCTGTAGTTGCAAATGCAAATAAAAGTAGAAGCAAGTAAAGGAAAAAGGGGAGAAAATAGGGAAATAAGGTGAAAAGTAGAGTCAAGACGTGCATAGTGCCAAGGACGATTAAGCTAAAAATTCCATATGTACCGTACACAAGACCGAGCTATGTTACAAGATTAGAAAGTCCTATAGTGATCCTAGTTACTTTTCTGAAAATCGAGGTATTGAAAGTAAAGGAAAGCCTATGGTATTGCATGCACGTAGTTAGAATTACTTTGTGAGAGAGAGTGAATCTTACCTAGTCCCAAGAGAAATATATCTAATTAATCATATACACATGTGCGAGGATGGGACTTCTTTGTGGTGAGAGCATTTGGTCAACAAAATCGTCTGCAAATTGTCTGGGTCAGTGTTATAGATTTATGTGCGTGGTTATAAGTGATAGTATTTTTCCATGTTTTGATTCCTTTGTGTCATGGTTGGAAATTTTGCATATGCGTTGTGATTTTGAGTTGATATGATGAAGGAGGGGTTAGAAAACTTTGATTTGATGAATAAATGTGACTCCCGTAAGTTTCCTAGAGTTCTTTCGATTGAAGCGTCGAAGTAGTTTAGTTTAGTTTAGTTTATTTTGTTTTTGCCTGAGGACATGCAAAAGTTCTGAGTTGAGGGTGTTGATGTGCCATGATTTTACAACACTTTCGACGCTTAAAACCTAGAAACTATACACATTCCGAGTATGTTTTTATAGGTATGATGTGTTTTGTGTTTAATTTTGCATGAAAATAGGTTCGGAAGTGAAATGGGCAAATTAATGCTTAAAACAACTGAACAAGTGACTGCTAGGCACTTCACGAGTCGTTGGCAAGATGCACGACTCATTGCTTAAGTCATGGGAAAAGGTTGAATTCTGAAGATGCAGAAACAGTGTACCTGATAGGTTGAGGGAACGGCTCGTTACATCAGGTAACGAGTCGTGAAGCCAGTCGTGAAGACTGGGAAAGGAATATTGAAGAGTTAGCCAGTGGTATCCAACTACGAGTCGTTGGGTCGCCCATCCTGTGATGTTTTTGCTAGTTTCTGCACTTTTCAAATTCAACTCCCGGGTCTATTCTTAGGCCTCTCCACTGTATTACATGAACTCAAAATGAAACTGAATAGAGTACTAGGGAGGAAATTGATATCTCAAGCTGGAACTAAGCCGGAAGGGAATAGATGCGGGTATTAGCCATCATATCTACTTCGGCTTCCCACATAGCTCCCTCAACATGTTGGTTCCTTCACAAAACCCTTACTGAGGCCACTCATTTATTTCTTAGATTCCGAACCTAATGATCAAGTATTTCCACCAGAACCTCCTCATCGCTAAGGCTATCCCTCACACCTACACTTTCTATCTGGACAACCAAAGCTGGATCACTCAAGCATAGCTTTAAAAGTGACACTTGGAACACTAGATGAACTGAAGCTAATTCTGAGGGAAACTCTAACTCATATGATACCTTGCCAACCCATCTCACAACCCGGTATGGACCAACATAATGAAGACTGAGTTTCCCTTTCTTACCGAACCTCATCACTACCTTCATGGGAGATACCTTCAGAAACACCCAATCATCAATTTCAAACTCAATCTCCCTCCTCCTCACATCTGCATAGGACTTTTGATGACTCTAAGTTGTTTTAAACCTATCCCTTATAAGATGAACTTTCTCCACAGCCTCATGGACTAACTCTGGTCCTATCACCACAACTTCATGGACTTTGAACCAACCAATAGGCGATCTACATCTTCGCCCATAGAGAGCCTCAAACAGAGCCATCTGAATGCTGGAATGGTAGTTTTTGTTACATGCAAACTCAATGAGAGGAAAATGATCATCTCAACTACCCTTGAAATCAATCACACATGCTATCAACATATCCTTCAGAATCTGAAGGGTCTGCTCCGCCTGACCATCTATTTGCGGGTGAAATGCTCTACTAAGCTTGACCTGAGTACCAAGTCCCTTCTAAAATGATCTCCAAACTGGGAGGTAAATTGAATACCTCTATCTGATATGATGGACAAGGGAATTCCATGCAATCGAACTAACTCCCAAATATATAACTTAGCGTAATCCTCTGCTGAGTCGGTAGTTTTGATTGGTGGAAAATGGGCTGCCTTAGTCAACCTATCTACTACAACCCAATACATTCATACTGTTGGCAAGTGCGAGGAAATCCCATAATGAAGTTCATATTTATTTCCTCCCATTTCCAAGTAGGAATGCTAATGTCCTTAAGCACACCTCCGGGCCTTTGATGCTCAAGCTTTACCTTTTGACAATTCGGACACTTAGCTACAAACACTGTTATGTTCCTCTTCATGCCATTCCACCAATAGAGTTTTCGTAGGTCAGGGTACATCTTGATGGCGCTTGGATGAATAGAATATCTAGAACCATGAGCCTCATGCAACATCCGCTCCCTCAAATAATCAACACCCAATACACACAAACAACCCTAATATTGTAGTACACCATCTCCCCCTTGAGAGAATACATCCACTTTCTAATTCCAAATAACTTCCTTCAAATTGACAAAAATAGGATCCTTGTCTTGTCTAGCTTTGACCTCGGTTACCAAGGAAGATTCTGAACAATTCTGAACAATGAAACCACCATCCTTTGAGTTAAACAAGACGAACTCCTAGTCATGCAAGCTGATGCACATCTTTCACTATCTCTTTCCTCTCCTCATTTACGTGGGTCACACTCCCCATAGAAATCCTATTAAGAGCGTTTGCCACCACATTAGCCTTACCCAGATGATAAAGGACACTCATATCATAATCATTGAGAAGCTCCAACTACCTTCTCTGATGTAAATTTAGATCTTTCTTGGTGAGCACGTACTGTAGGCTTTTGTGTTCTGTAAACACATCCGCATAGATCCCCTACAGATAGTGTCTGCAAATCTTTAAGGCAAATACTACCTCCTTCAAGATCATGAGTCGTATAGTTCATTTCATGGACTTTTAGTTGTCTGGAAGCATAGGTTATAACTTTACCATGCTGCATTAATACACAACTAAGGCCAATCCTTGAAGTGTCACAATATACCACAAAACCATTGATACCCTCATGTAGGGTCAACACTGGTGCAGAGGTGAGTCGAGTCTTCAACTCATGGAATCTATTCTCACAAGCCTCTGACCATTGAAACTTTACCTTCTTCTGGGTCAACTTAGTTAACAGTGCTTCAATAGATGAAAATCCTTCAACGAACCTCCAATAATAACCAGCTAAACCCAAGAAACTCGTGATATCTGAAGGACTCACTGGTCTAGGCCAATTCTTCACCACTTCTATCTTTTGAGAGTCCACCTGTACCCCCTCACTTGACACCACATGACCCAAAAAGGCCACTGAGTCTAACCAAAACTCATATTTGCTGAACTTAGCATACAATTGGCGATCCAAGAGTCTGTAGTACCACCCTCAGATGAGCGGCATGCTCCTTCTCGCTCTGAAAGTATATGAGAATATCATCTATGAACACAATCACGAACATGTCTAGGTATGGATTGAAAACCCTATTCATCAAATCCATAAAAGATATAGGAGACATAGCTAATGTTACGGCTACCGAGGTATAACCCTCATTCGGGGATGAATGATTTTAAGGGGGGGAGGATGTTACACCCTGAATTGTTTTTTGGTTATTTGATGTTTATATGTCTTATTAAGGGAATTATGGGTTGTATGTTGTCCTTAGGTGAGGAGGGAAACATGTGATAGGGGAAAAGCATAGAGTTTGTAAGTAAGGGTCAATTTTAAATGGACATATCTCAAAATATATAATTATTCAAAAGTCCTATAACCTATCAAATGAAAGGTATTTGAGTCTCGTTTATAGTGAAAAAACTACTCATAAATTGGAATTCGGAGTAAAAGGTTATGCTCGTTTGAAGACAGCACTGTCAACTGGAAAAGCACCCATGCGCATTGGCGCCGAGACAGGCAGTTAGCAGGCACGCTTGCGCGCGTGCGAGGGCATTCGGGCACCGCCTAGGCCTTGGCCAGCTCGCCTATATGAAGTAAATTTTAGCTAGAAAGCTCATTTCTACTGCGTTTTACTTTATTTTTTTTCAGAATTCAGATAATTCAGAGCTATATACAATGGTGAAAATGAATCCTAGGTAAGAAATTGTATAGATTGGTCAAATATTGGAAACAGTTTGTTATGGTGTGAGCTTCTAATCATCGAGTTGCTGCATTTTTGGGCAGTAGGGAGGTGAAGTTCTACATCCATATGGTTATAGTTGAGTACAAAGGGAGGGTGGTATTTTTAATCCTTAAATTATCATGAATTAACAAGTTATGTTGGGAAGTGACGTTGGAACTTATGTGTTGGGTGTTTGTTGTTGCTGTGGTTTGGTAGCATGGTTGCTACATTTTTGGAATAGTATTTGGCTAAAGAGGAACTCCATATGGGCAGAGGTTATACAAAAGTGAAAGGTAAGTGTTTCTACTTGGTTTATCCACTCAAATTCGCAAGCTAAAGTAAAGAAATGAAATAAAGTCGATATGTGTTTTATGTGATATTTGACTGAGGTTGCTACCCATTTTAGGGAGGTTGTTACAGCTATATAGATGCTGGAATTTATCCAAAAGATGGAAAGAATACACCACACCTTTGTGGAATCTAAACACCAAAATCACGTAAGCAAAACTCTCTTGAATTGCCTCAAGTTTAAGACACCTAAGGTACGTAGAATTACTAAAAATTATATTGTGATGTGGTTGTTTGGTTGTACGTTTTGGGACATGAATTGTGACTGGGAACTTTTCATAAACCAATCCTCATTCCATGAAGTGTAAGTAAGGAATTTGAAGGTGTCGGAGTTTCTAGCAAGCGGAAGAAATTGGCTAAAAAGACGCGATGAAGCGAGGTCTGTAAAGGCGTCCCTGTTCTTATTTTTCCAAGCACGAAATCTTATTATTGATCGGGCCAATGTTCCTATGTTTTTAGTTCCTATTGAGTCATACATGATTCTGCCCAAAGTATTTAGAAATAATTTATAGAAAGATTGAAGTGTTAAATATACTTGAAGTGAACGAAAGTGAAGTGAAGGCGTATTGTTTACGATTATTGTTGTAGTTGTAAATCAAGTCTGAAGTCCCCTCAGGGTGGGCACCGTGAGCTGGTCTTTTATATTATTTCATGCATGTGATATCAAATGTGTTAAAAATTTTGGTTGCTAAGTGAAATTGGTGAAAAGGGCAAGACGACGACACACGAACAAACTTAATGCTAGAAAACAATTTTAAGCTAGATAAGGGTAAATGGGAATAACGAAATAAAAATGCCTTCAAAAAGTTATCCACCCTCTTATGAGCATGCTCTAAGGTATATAAGGCCAAGAGGGGGTTCCTTGATTTCTCTCCCTTTAGCTAACCGACTACTTAACGAGTTTTCGAACCAACCAATATGTTGAACTTGAAAGATAGAACTCGAATGTGTGAATTACTGATATTTCTATTAAACCATATTTATGGGAAGGTTATACACAATATTTTAATGTTAGCAGGTTATACGAAATAAGTATATAT
>JACEIK010005884.1:57423-68984 GCA_018107945.1 Datura stramonium
AATCTGAGTGAACTATATGGGATTGGTCGGTTGTTTGAATTAACCTAAGCTATCAGTTCCATAAGTAAGCATTGGTGATGATCACGTATGTATACCTGAAGCAGTTATGAACCCATTGGGAACACAAAACCCTTGTTATCTTTCATTCTTGATTTCAACTAAAGCTTTAACTATGTTTTTAATTATTGTTTATCTTTAGAACCCCACTATTTGGAGTAACTACCTAATAAGTTCACTTATCGGCTTTAGTCTAGCTCTTCTAGATTTCCTGTGGGATCAACCCCAATCTCTAGTTGGGTTCTTTATTGACAATGTCTCTTAGGAATGATTTTCTAGTCTTGCATGCATGGAGAGGAGTGATTTTGAATGAGCTAAACCCTCTTAAACAATCCTAACTGAGCTTAAAACAACATAGTTTAGGCCTTAGAAACTTAGGAATTATGAAAAATCCCTTAGTAAATTGGCAGGAAAATCCACTCTACCAGTCCCAACGAGGGATTAGATGACCCATTTCCAACACCATGACTCGTGTTCTGAACTCATCGCCAGAATTGGAAACTAATCTTCTGACAGTCACCATGATGGACACCATGATTCATGGTGTACCCAACGACTCACGGTGACCAAGTCGTGACCTACACTGCCTTAATTTTCTACTTCAAGCTTACCTCTGACTATGAGTGACATAATGACTCATGGTCCTGACCATGACTCATTGCCTCCCCCATGGTCAAACCCAAATCAAAAAATCCAACCAAGTCCATCCTTCACTCTACGAGTCACCTAATAACTCGTGGTTCACTCACGGGTCGCTGGAAGACTCGTCCTCTAACCTGGTGCAAAAAATTCTATTTTCTCCATTTCAACTCACGAGTCTGATCTTAGGGATTTAGGGAATTTATAGTATGCTTCGATATAGCTTAAGACTCATGAGAAGAACTATCTGACGCATGACATAGAGTTGGCAGCTGCGGTGTTTGCATGGAATATTTGGAGGCACTATTTGTATGGGTGATGCGTTATGGGTTTACAACACTTTCCATGCTTAAAACTAAGAAAATATGAAATGGTCTTAGGTGTGTTTATATGGATATTATTCAATTTTTCTTTGTTTTTAGTGAAATTAGGTGTTGGAGTTGAAAGTTGTGAAAGAAGGAAAAAAGAGTGCAAAACTTGGGCCAAGTCCAGACTTCAGTACGAGCCTTACCTTGGCGGTATGAACCATACTGTAAGTCATAATAAATTCTAGGAGATTTTCTCAAGGTACTAGCCAGTTACGACTCTTGGTAGGAGTCATACTATAGTCGTGGAAAAGGTTAGAAGGATGCACTTAGAGTTATCTCCTGGTACAGGTAGCAACTACGATCTGTGATGACTACCTACGACCCGTACTAAGGAGCTGTGGTAAAGTTCAGAAAGATTGCTGAAAGGCAGATCCCATGGTACAAAAGGAAACCATGAGTCGTAAAATCAAGGTATAAGCTGTACCAAGTCACTCATGGAAATATTTAGAGGATGCAAGATATCTCAGGTTCAGACCACGACAGGAATGTATGACTCATAGGAGCATTGTATGAGTCATACCAACTCCCAGCACTTAGCCAAATTAAGAGCTTCTAGGCATTCTACAAGTGAAGCTATGACAGTATGATCAAGTTACGAGTCGTAGGAGAAGGCGGCGACAATTAGTCAATTTTCCTTATTAATTTAGGAAAGGTTTCTAATTATTTGTATAAATACTTCTCTAGGTTATTTTAGTAAAAGGGACGACTTTGATGGATGACTTTCTTGGAAAAAAGTTCGGTTTTTTGAGATTCATCTTTAGTTTAAGAATATTTTTGGAATTACTTTCCATTATTCTTGAATTTTTCTTATTTGAATATTGCAATAACCAAGTGGATTTTAGTTCAATCTTCATTTTAAGTTCTTAATTATGTTTTCTTAAATGAATGCTAATTCTTGTTTTATAATCATGAGAGGCTAAAACCTTCACAATTATAATTGTGGGAACCATGGTGAATTAACAAACTAGGGTTTGCAGATAGTGATTCTAAACTAATATGCATGCTTGCAATTTCTTCTCTTCATCTTAAACGTTTCTTAAAAAACCGAAATATTAGGACTTACCCAAAATATCTATTTTATTGAACCTAGAGAGGTAGAGATTAGGAAAAGAGAAGAACAACAACGCCTTGAACTTTATGGTTCATTGTATAACTTGAGTTGCAGTGGCAAGATAGTTAATTTGGAACAAATTGATAACAGTTAAAGGGAAATTACTCAAGACACCTAACCTGGTAATTGAGTATAGTCATTCAATAGGGACGAACCAGTCATTTGGATGAACTTATATTGTCAGTTCTACACGTTAAGTATTAGGATAGATCACAAGTCAAAATCTGAAGTAGTTATGAATCCATGGGGAACATTCCCTATATAATTGCATCAACTTGATAACAACTTCAATCTTCAATAATCTTATGTGTTTACTTCTTTAAAACCCCACTTTAGGAAATAATTGAATTAAAAGCGTAAATATTAGCATTACTCTACATCCTGACCATATTCTCTGTGGGATCGACCCCAACCTTTATTGGGTTCTTTATTGACAATGTCCACATCATACCTTTCCAGGAGTGCGATTTGAGCGTTATAAATAGGGTGCATGTGGATGTGTTCACGGACCACAAGATCCTTTAGTATGTGCTCACTCAGAAGGACCTGAATTTGCGACAAAGTAGGTGGCTAGAGCTTCTCAAGGACTATGATATGAGTGTCCTTTATCATCCAGGCAAGGCCAATATATTGGCAGATGCTCTCAGAAGGTTGTTCATGGAGGGTGTGTCTCATGTCGAGGATGGGAGAAAGGAGTTAGCAAAGGATGTCCATAGGGTTACTCATTTAGGGATTTTCCTTTTTGACTCGACAGAGGGAGGTGTCATTATTCAGAATGGGTCGAAATCTTCATTGGTGACTGAGGTCAAGGCTAGAAAAGATGAGGATCCTATCTTGGTAAAACTGAAGGAAGTGGTCCGAATTCATAAAGTTGAGGTCTTCTACCAAGGGGGAGATGGTGTAGTCCGATATCAGGGCCGATTGTGTGTGCCATATGTTGATGAATTGAGAGAGAGATTGTTGAACAAGGGTCATGGCTCTTGTTATTCTATCTATCTTGGTGCCACCAAGATGTATCGTGATCTACGGGAAGTCCACTAGTGGAATGGCATGAAGATGGACATAGCAGAATTTGTGGCTAAGTGTCCGAATTGTTAGCAGGTGAAGGTTGAGCATCAAAAACCTTGAGGTATGCTTTAGGACATTAGCATCCCCACTTGGAAGTGGGAAGAGATCAATGTGGACTTCATTACAGGGTTGACCCATACACGATGATAGTACGACTCCCTATAGGTGGTTATAGATAGGTTGACCAAAGCAACACATTTCTTATTGGTCAAAACTATTGATTTAATTGAGGATTATGCTAGGTTGAACATTCAAGATTTAGTTCAGTTGAATAGAGTTCCTTTGTCCATCATTTTAGATAGGGGTACTCAGTTTTGGAGATCATTTCAGAAGGGACTTGGTACTCAGGTGAAGCATAGCACGACTTTTCACCCACAGACAGATGGTCAGGCCGAGCATATCATTCAGACTCTTAAGGACATGTTGAGAGCGCGTGTGATTGATTTCAAGGGTAGTTGGGATGACCACTTTCCTCTCATTGAGTTTTCTTACAATAATAGTTATCCTTCCACCATTCAGATGGCTCCATTTGAGGCCTTTACGAGCGGAGATGTAGATCACCTATTGGTTGGTTTGAGGTACGTGAGGATACATTGATAGGGCCAGATTAAGCTCATAAGGCCATGGAGAAGGTTCATCTTATTAGAGAAAGGTTGAAAATAGCTCAGAATCATCAGAAATCTTATGAGGATGTTAGACGGAGAGAGCTTGAGTATGAGGTTGACGATTAGGTGTTTCTGAAAGTGTCTCCCCTGAAGGGAATGATGAGGTTCAAAAAGAAATGGAATCTTAGTCCATGATATGTTAGTCCTTATAGGATTCTGAGGCGACATGGCAAGGTAACATATGAGTTGGAGCTACCAGCGGTGTTAGCTTTGATTCATCCAATTTTCTATGTATCTCAATTGAAGAAGTGCATTGCTGACTCAGCCTTAGTTGTTCCGGTGAGAGCATAGGTGTAAAGGATAGCCTTACCTATGAGGAGGTTCCAGATGAGATCCTTGATTGTCAGGTCTGGAAGTTGAGAAACAAAGAAGTGGCTTCAGCGAAGGTTTTATGGAGGAACCAGCTTGTTGAGGATGCTACGTGGGAAGTCGAAGAAGATATGATGGCCAGATACCCGCATTTTTCCCTTCCAGCTCAGTTCTAGCATGAGGTATCAGTTTGCTACTTAGTACTCTGTTCAGTTTCATGTCATGTTCATATATCTTAGTCCTTTTCATGTCATTTCATGTATGTATGTATCATGAATTCAGTTCAGTTATGTGTATCAGTCTGGAGTTAGTCACTCCGTCAATTTTCAGCTTCAATTTTTCAGTTTTGGGATTGCAGTTCTTTCCCTACCCATTCAGCATGATTTTTCTACATTCGAGGACAAATATTCCCAAGGAGTAGATAATGTAACACCCCAAAGTTTCCTAAGACTAGATTCGGAAAGTTCAATATGCTCAACAGAGGAGTCTGAAATTTTCTCTTAGTACGATCGAAGGTATGAGTTGTAGTCAGATGGTATGAATCGTACAATGACACGTGGTTTAGTTTAGAGGATTCTTTCCCCAAACCACAAGTTGTGGTTTGGTGCTACAACTCGTGGTACGAATCGCGGTGACTGTCAGTGAGTATTTTCCAAGCGAATCATTAAGGGTATTTTAATAATTACTAAGCTCCTAACTTCTTAATGGCATCATTTTAAGCCCTGAAAGGAGTTTTCAAAGAGGGTTTAGACTAATCTTTGCCATTAGGCTCCCATACATGCAAGTTGTTGAGAACCCTCTTCAAGATCAATCTAGAATTCTCTAAATTCTTTCCCCAATTCTCTTGGGCTTTCAAGGTTAGCTTGAAGATCAGTTTACCTAGGTATGTAGGCGTATGAATGAGGGTTTCCATCCACTCTCATGCCCAAATTTCTCCTCTAGTTCATGAATTCAAGTTTTAATTCAAGTGTATGGATTTATAGGATTTTAACCCAATTTTATGAAAGTCTCTATGATATGTTTATGGGGTCTAATCCCCTCATTCTCTAAAGTATGTGTTAGGTCTAATGGGCATATTTTATACAGAATTTGATTATAAATTTATGATTTGAATTTATTAGAAATGATGTCCTATTATGCTAGTTTTATGAAAACTCAAGCTGATGACTCATCATTTCAAGTATGATGAGATATCTAGCATGAATGAATGTTTATAAATTTCCCATATATGAATCCACAATGTTGAGTTATGGAGTCTATTTCAAGTATGCATGATTTTATGGTTTGGGAAAGCCCACACAAGTTATGTTTTCATGATTTAGCCAAGGCTAATAAGATCAACTTATCTTATGTTTTAGAGTCAAGATTCCCAATGCAGCTTATGATATATTTCGGAGTCAAGAATCTCAATGTTTAGATTTCAAGCTATGTATAAATTATGATTTTAGCTTCATTAAAAAACGATGTGAGCACTGTGCATGTTTTGGGAGTAGTGCCTAGCACCGAGTAGGCTTGGGGTTCTAAGGTTCACCGGTCTCATAAACTACGTGCCAATGTAGGTATATTTATATTTGGGAAATCTCAAGAGAGTTTTCTCCCTGTCCCAAGGGGCCTTAGTTTGATATCAATATCATGGTATTGTCCTTAGCCCTAGCAAGGTTTTGGACAGCTCTGCTTGAGTGTGATAGTTGGGGCATCACATAAGCTCTATCGTGATGCTGTCAGTTATGAAGAGTCTCCCATTGTTCCATATGATTTTAGTTACTCATGTTCATGACTTATGATATTATATTTTACAGTAGATTTGACCCAATGATTAGTTTATGAGCTTATGACTACGTATATTTCAGATATAGTTTCCAGCATACAGTCTCTATTCACATGATATAATGATTCATATTTATATGCATGATTTCAATTAACATTTACTAAGCATGTTTTTACTTACCTTACATACTTAGTACAGTCAATATACTGACTGCATACTCTATGCTATATCATTTCATGATATAGGTTTAGGTGATCCAGCTCAGTCTCATCAATAGCTCACTTCCCCTATCAGCTCAGTTCAACCTTGCCTTGGGTGAGTCCTTATACTTTGAGGGGTGTCTATTATTTTAGGTTTTTGTTGTCAGTCTATTTTATTCTTTAAGATAGATGAGGGCTTGTCCCAGTATCTCATCAGATAGCAAAGCCTTTTCAGACATAGACTAGTATATTTAGCTTTGAGATTTAGCCTTGTCATGTATTGTTTGGTATATGTTTTATGTTACTCAATTTCTGCTTTAATGTATGCTCTTAAATTTCTATGTTCAGGCCATAGGTCAGCTTTGAGCCATTTGTGGTTCTAGGTCTCATATCTCGATTTGGGATCCCAGTTTAGGTCGTGATATTAATGCAGCTTTCAGACACCCTAGGACACACCGAAACTTGAGGCTTTGATACCAAGTTTGTCACGACTCGAGCATAGACCCAGACGCGACACGGGACCTACAACTCCGAAGGGCTCCAAGCTAACCCATGGCACATATATAGCATGACAGAGAGAATATCTAAAGTTGAAATGAGTTATAGCATAAGATAAACACAATTCTAAAATATATCATAAGGAATAAAATGGATACAACAAGTCTACAACGATGAGTCATCTATCATACTGCCTAAAAAGCCTCTAACCATATGATGAGCTGATGGGAAAACATCCCCAACTAGCTTGTTAAGTCTGAAACTAAAAACAAAAACATAACATTGATAACTATTAAACTTCCTTGAAAGATGAGGACTTACCTAAATGAAAACTCAGTTGGATTGCTACGGGAGCGAGACTAATGACGACGCTGAGACTGGTCGCCTAAACCTATATCATGAAATGATATAGCATAGAATTATGCGATCAGTACTTTGAATGTATTGAGTATGTAGAGTAAATAAAACATGCTTATAAAACATTAAAAGAGAGATTAAGAGTATAGGCTCGTATCAAATATGAGATTCAAATCATAAAATGAACATGAAGGCTCAAGGTTTATAAAACTATAATGCAAGACTAATCATGACTTAGTTCATAAGTAAAAATCTTGTAAAGCATATTTTTGAGCAAAATCATCATAAGTCGTAAAATCATATATTGTGATCATGAATATATATATAGAAACTAAGGAACAATAGGAGATTTTTAAAACTGACATACCCCACATGATCATACATGGAGCCCTACCTGTAAAACCCTCATTAGGAGGGTGTCCATACTTTGCCAAGGGTAGGACCATGTAAGGGAATCATATAACTTATGGTGACCCATTCGGGCATGCAAGATACTCTGCTGGAGGACCCCATCATGGTTACATTGGCACAAAATTTTTAGACCTGGGTAGGCTGGAACCCCCGACAAATCCGTGCTAAATAGTGCTCCCAAAACATATATAGTACTCATATCATAATTATGAAACATGAGCTTCATTGGCTAGTTAATATCATGAAATTCATAACAAATTAACATACTTGAGCTAGCCATGAAAATAGTGTCGAAGATCCGCTATGATACCTCGTCTTGAATTTCGTGAAACTCATGCATAATTGTGTAAAATTATCCTATCTTGTAAATCATGGATTTGTGAGAAGTTTTAGTAGAAAACATCCATCATAATCATAATCCATGGATTTTAAAAAAAGAGGCTCGAATTCATAGAATTTCATGCAAGTTGGGGAAAACCCTAAAATTTCATTAAATCATATTTGAGACTTGAAACTTATAGATTCATGAGGGATTTTATATGGTACGTGTAGTCATAATCATAGAAACATAAATTTAATTGCAAGGAGACTGATTTTATGGAATAACATGAGAGAATTCATCCCTAATAAGTTTCGCCCTAGATTTTCAAAAATTAGGCATTGGAGGTGTGTATCATGAATTCAACTTGGGAAGGGCATGAGGGTGTAACTAACCCCTCATTCATAGCCTACATACCTGGGTAGGTGATTCCATGAATTGTCTTGAAAACACAAGAAAGATTTGAAGAGTTTGACGAAGAACCATAATCTTGCCTTGAGAGGATTCGATCTTTCAAATGGAGTGTTAGGAGTAGAATGAGGGTTTAGGCTGAGTAAAACCCTTAAATACTCCTTTTAGAAAACCCAAAATGACCTCATTTAGGAGTTAAAAGCATAGAAAGTTATGAAAATACCCCTAAGAAATCGCACTGAAAATCCAGTCTATTAGTTGTCACGACTCGTACCATGAGTCGTTGGTGATCACCATGACTCGGGGTATCCATCTGTCACTTGTTGGGCCTAAAATTCACTTCGCTAATTTTCCTACCATGAGAACTTATCATGACTAATCATTTTCTACAACGAGTCGTTACATGACTCGTGATTAGGGAACCCATCTTATACCATTTTCTGAACTTAGTCCAATGATTCCTCATCACGACCCATTATAGGATCTCACAAGTCATCACTTGACTCGTTGATATCAGTATTACCTCTGCAGATGCAACCCATGAATAACAACCACAAGTCGTATGACCCTACCATGATGTGTGGTGTGGACTCGTTGGTTTTGAATAACTTAACACATTTCTAGATTGCTGGCTCATGATGACTCACATGGAGGGTCATTGTTAGATACAATGACTCATCACATGGGTCATAACATCTGGGTCCTCAAGATTCACTACTGCTCACCACATGTCTGACCACGACTCGTGGTACCAAGAAATGAGTTATACCACGACCCATTCTGAGGCACATTGCAGATTTTTCTGTTGGTTTCTTCTCTAAGTCTTGGGTCTGATCTTAGGGAATTTTGGGGTGTTACAAAATCGTGGGATGAGTATGATGTCATAGGAGTTTGTTCTAGACTCATATTTGTTGATTTATGCAGAGAATACTAGTGATATGTAGAATGACAACCAGTTAGCAATTAGATACAACATTTAGTGATGGTACCAATTGGGTACAAAATATAGAGACTAACCCTTCAAAGGCTCAGGGTGAGGCCTGATAATGGTCAAACCACACCTCTTACTGAAATATGAAGAGGACATTGTCAATAAAGAACCCAACTATATGTTGAGGTGGACCCCATAGGTAATATGGAAGAGCTAGATTACAGCCGGTAAGTGAACTTGTAAGTTAGTTACTTCAAAATTGGGGGGTTCTAAAGAAAATAAATAATAAGAACAACTATCAAAAGTTCGGTTTTGAATTAATATTAAAGGATAACTAGGGTTTGTATTCCCCATGGGTTCATAACTGCTTTGAGTATACACTCGTGATCATCACCAATACTTACTTAAAGAACTGATAAAATAGGTTCATTAAAACAACCAACCAGACCCTATTGAATGACTATACTCAATCACTCGACCAAGTCTCATGAGAGGTTTCAAACTATCCGTTATCACTAAGTTCCAGATATCACTATCCTGCAACCACAACTCAAGTTAATACAATGATCATTAGGATCAAGGCTCCGTTGTAATTCTCTTTTCCTAATCTCTACCTCTTAGTCTTAAGCAAGTAAAGAATTCAGGAAAGTCCTAATGTTGCAAACCGTTAAGAAACATTTAAGCATGAAGAGAATACAATATAAGTGTTTGTATTGGTTTTAGAATCACTTTGTGCAACCCTATCTTTTTAATCCACCATGGTTCCCACAACCCTAGCTATGGAGGGTTTAGCCTCTCATAGTTGTAAGGTTGTCAATTGCACTCATGATTAAAAACATAAATCAATACTTACAAGTATGAATGAGAAAAACACTTCCTTTAATTAATCAGCAAAATCTTGAAGAACAATTAACAAGAACAAGAAGAATTCAAGAAAAGGTTGATCACAATTCAAATTAACTAAACTCTCTCTTTCTCTCCTAAAAATCTCTTCTCTGAACGATCTCGCCTAAAAATAAAACCTAAAATGTATTTATACAGACACAAGAATTCTTTTCCTAGGCTAACAGGGTGAATTTCTATATCTAGTTCCGTGCATGTCACGAGTCAACCTACAACCCGTAGCAAGATCCTATGGTCCATAGCGTCCTGTCTTATATTTCATGACTGGCTGAATTTTGGAAAAGTGTTGGATCATAGTATGACTCGTTCCTCTATCTTATGATCCGAGTTGAGCTCCCGTGGCTTGACTCTGAAACTTTGAAATTGTTCTATAGTTCATCACGACCTCCATGGTACGATTCATACCTTCATTCCACACGGCCGCCATGGTACGATTCGTACCTAACACAAATGAGGTCCCCACTCAGATATGAAATGTCGAACATATCATGGGACTAAACAAGTAAGGCGCTCACTCTCACAAAGAAGTTACAAGTATTATGTATCAGATACCATAGGCTTACCCTTATTTTCTCTACTTTAGTTTATCAGATGGTCAAGTTAAGATCACTATAGGACTTGGAATGGCTTGTAATGTAGGCTTAGGGCTGGACATGATAAATATGGAATACTTTATAAGTGACTATCCTTTCATTGACACTACATACATTGGCTACACCATTCACCTATTTCACCCTTCGGTCTTTCATTCCCCATTTTCTTCCCTTTTCACTTCTCTTTATACACATTTGCATGGGTGTGGTGTATTTTCAACTTTTTTAAGCATTTTTATTTTCTTTTGAAATTTCTTATTACACTTCGTAAGTTTCTAGCACTTAGTTTGTCTATTCACATGTTGGTTGGGAGTTTTAGAATGCCATACGTGCGAGGAAAGGGCCCGGGGAAAGGCCGAATGGGTGCCAAGTTAGATTTTTGCAAGAGGAGGCCGAACCGTGCTACCCAGAGGGGCAACGTGGCACGGAGGAACCTCCTCCGCGATGGCCAGCGTGGCACGGAGCCAAATTGGTGTGATGTCCAGCGTGCCACGTTGCTATGCTTCTAGCTCCAAGTATATAAAGGCCTCACCCTTCATTTTCATTTCATTTCATAAGTTACTCGATCAGAAATGAGAGGGAGCGAAGGGTTTATGTAATTTTCGCTCGATTACGCCGTCAAACGTTGTCCAAATTCAAATTAACTTCGGTTATCGAAGTATAAGGCTACAGGAAGCATTTTGACGGAGTTAGTTTCATGAAATTCGCCCGGCGAATCGTCATCCCGCCGAGCTAAAGTGATTGGAATTGCTCCAAACTAGTGTTAATACAATCCCAGGCTTAAAGTAAGTACTTCTCCCTTCTAGACTCCCGAGAAATTATGAGTTTTTGATCGTTCTTCGATAAGTTGAAGAATAGTCAATAGATATATATATAAAGTATTGTTTCTTCCAGTATAGTAATGAAGTTAGCTCTATTCTTTCGTGAATATGATTACAGTTGGAAAGAACAGC
>JACEIK010005884.1:77446-89223 GCA_018107945.1 Datura stramonium
GGCTTTCAAATACTCTTAACCAACACGCGAATAGGCCATCTATGTGCCAGGAATTTACGGGGTGTAACAGTAGTAATGCTCCCTACGGGCTTAGAACTCGATACCTGAAGTTAATTTGAATCTGGACAATGTTTGGCAGCGTAATCGAAAGAAAATTACATGAAAGTTGCGTATCTCCCTTCTCTGGACGAAGATGCATACACATATATAATTATTCAACAAGTTGAGGGGCTTTATATATATACTTGGGCAGTGGATAGGGGGTCCGTGGCATGGACCCCATAGAACCAATTGTCGGGCGTGTCACGGAGCCCATCGCGGAGGGGGAGGGTCCATGGCACGTTGTCCTTTTGGCAGCTTGTTCAGCCTTCTGCCTTGCAACCTTGATTCTGCGCTCGTTCGACCTTTTCTCGGGCCCTTTCTCATACGCGTCGTACTCTAAAATTCTTAACTAACGTACAAATATGCCGACAAAAGTTAGGAGCTTACGGGGTGTAACATCCTCTCCCCCTTAGAAACATTCGTCCTCGAATGTCAACTTCAACTTACAAGAGTCTAACTCTTTCAACTATTATTCTGGAATAATTTCGATAGAGTCTCCCCTGTAATATGGACTATCTGAAAACCTTGAAACACAAAAAAGTCCAATACAGGCACTTCACATGATACTATAACAACTATTTCACAACAAAATGGTAGTCAACTGAACAGTATAAACAACATAAATCATAAAGTAACAGTTGAAAAACAACCTTACCTTAACTGCATAGTCTGGACTAACCCTGGAAAAAAAGAGGATATCTGGATCTCATGTCGTCTTCGGCTTCCAAAGTCATCTCTTCTCTATTCTTGCTTCTCCACAATACCTTAACAGAAGCGACATCTTTGGTTCTCAACCTACAAACCTGCCGATCTAATATGGCCACGAGAACCTCTTTGTAGGCCAACTCCTCAGTAATCTGGACATCCTCAACTGGAACAACTCGATATGGATCCCCCATACACTTCAGCAGCATCAATACATGGAAGACCGGGTGAACAGACTCTAACTCTAGAGGAAAATCTAACTCGTATGCCACCTGGCCTATTCTTCGGAGGATTCGATACGGCCCAATAAACCTCGGGCTAAGCTTTCCCTTTTTACCAAACCTCATTACGCCCTTCATTGGTGAAACTTCCAGAAATATCCAATCGTCTATATTGAATTCCAGGTTTCTACATCGCACATCAGAGTAAGATTTCTGGAGACTTTGGGCTGTCAACAAGTGCTCTCTGATAAGTTTACCTTCTCCTCTGATTGGTGGATCATGTCTGGTCCAATTAATTCTGATTCCCCTACCTCGAACCAACCAATAGGAGACCTGCACTTCCGCCCATATAAGGCCTCGTACGATGCCATCTGAATTACCGAATGGTAACTGTTATTGTAAGCAAATTAAATAAGGGGTAAATGTTCATCCCAAATGCCCCGGAAGTCTAACACACATGCTCGCAACATGTCCTAAAGTGTCTAATTGTACGTTCTGTCTGCCAATCTGTCTAAGGATGGAATGTTGTACTCAGGTTAACCTGTGTTCCCAAGCCTCTTTGAAATGACTGCCAGAATCTAGCTGTGAATTGTGCTCCTCTGTCAAAAATGATCTATACTGGTACACCGTGCAATCAAATTATTTCTCTGATATACAATTCAGCATAATCCTTGGCTGAGAAGGTAGTCCTGACGGATAGAAAGTGAGTTGACTTCATCAATCTGTCGACAATCACCAAGATGGAATCAAATCTGCGTCTGGTACGGGTTAATCCTGTCATAAAATCCATATTGATTGCTTCCCATTTCCACATAAGCACTGCTATTTCCCGTGTCAATCTGTCGGGTTTTTGATGTTCAGCCTTTACTTGCTGGACGTTAGGGCATTATGCTACAAATTCTGCTACACCCTTTTTCATTCTCGGCCACCAGTAAATCCCTTTTATGTCATGATACATCTTTGTTGAACCTGGGTGAAGAGAATAACGGGAATAATGTACCTCTGCCATGATCTGCTGGCAAAGTCCTGCCACATTTGGAACACAAAGGCGACCCCTACATCTCAAGACCCCGTCTTCAGTTACCTCAAAAGCTGATACTTCGCGTCGCTGAACTTTATCTCTGAGATGTACCAGGTTAGAATCCTCATACCGCCACTCTTTTACTTCTACAACCAGGGATGATGCTACAATGTTCTGAATCACTGCCCCATCGTCTCCCGAGTCTACTATTCGGATGGCCAAACTAGCTAACTGGTGCAATTCTCAGGCCAGCTCCCGCTGTTCGGGCCTTAAGTGCGCTAAACTCCCCATTGATCTACGACTAAGGCATCTGCTACGATATTAGCCTTCCCTGAATGGTATAAAATATTCACATCATAGTCCTTCAATAGTTTTAACCAGCGACGCTGTCGCAGATTCAATTCTTTCTGAGTGAAGATGTATTGGAGACTTTTATGATCGATAAAAATGTCCACGTGCACCCCATTCAGGTAATGTCTCCAGATTTTTAAGGCGTGAACTACTGCCGCTAACTCCAGGTCATGAGTGGGATAGTTCTTTTCATGTTTGCTCAGCTACCTGGAAGCATAAGTAATTACCTTACCGTGTTGCATCAAAACACACCCTAACCCAACACCTGAAGCATCACAATACACTGCATAGCCCTCTGAACCTTATGGCAAAGCTACTACTGGTGTTGATGTCAATCTGTTCTTCAGCTCTTGGAAACTCTATTCACATGCTTCAGTCCAGTGAAAGTTAGATGCTTTCTGAGTTAACTTGGTCAAAGGTGCTGATAAAGTAGAAAATCCCTCTACAAATCTCCTGTAATACCCAGCTAACCCCAGAAAACTATGTGCCTCGGTTGGAGTTGTAGGTCTAGGCCATGTCTTTACTGCCTCAATCTTCTGTGAATCTACCTGAATACCAACATCCGACACAATATGACCTAAAAAGGCTACCGAATTCAACCAGGATTCACATTTAGAAAATTTTTCATGTAACTGGCGATCCCTGAGAATTTGGAGCACTATTCGCAAATGATCTCGATGTTCTTCTTCTGAAGAAAAATACACCAGAATGTCATCAATGAATACTATCATAAACAAATCCATATACGGCCTGAAGATGTTGTTCATCAGATCCATGAACACTGCTGGAGCATTCGTCAACCAGAAGGAGATAACTAGGAATTCAAAATGGTCATACCTGGTCCTGAAGGCAATTTTCGGGATATCTCTCTCCCGAACCCGCACCTGATGATACCCAGACCTTAAGTCGATCTTAGAGAAATACTTTGCCCCTTGTAACTGATCAAACAAATCATCTATCCTGGGAAGCGGATATTTATTTTTTACAGTAACTTTATTTAGCTACCGATAATCTATACACATGCGGAGGAGCCATCTTTTTTTCTTACGAACAAAACTAGCGCACCCTACGGTGACGTACTCGACCCGATGAAGCCCTTATCCAGCAAATCTTTTTGTTGTTCCTTCAATTCTTTGAGCTCAGCTGGAGCCATTCGGTACGGAGGGATGGATATAGGATGAGTACCTGGTAGTAGGTCGATGGCAAAATCGATTTCCTATTTTAGGGGAATACCAGGATGTTCTTCTGGGAACACTTCTAAAATTCATTGACTACTAGAATAGACTGAAGAGTCGGGGATTCTGCTTGGACATCCTGAACCCTGACAATATGATAGATGCAACCTTTTTCTATAAACTTTCTCGCTCGAAGATAGGATATAAACCTACCTTTTGGCGTGGCGGCATTTTCTTTCCACTCTCGTATTACCTCCCCTAGAAAATGGAATCGAACAGTTTTGGTCCAACATTCTACATTGGCATAACATGGTGCTAACCAATCCATACCCATAATTCCATCAAAGTTAAGCATTTCTAGTTCCACTAAATCTGTCAAAGTTTGGCGACCAACAACCTCTACTGTGCAGCCCTGATAGATCCTTTTAGCTATAATAGAATCACCAACGGGCGTTGACATTGAAAAAGGGTCGTTGAAACAATTTTGGTGTTATACCGAACTTTCGAGCCACTAATGGTGTAACATAGGACAAAGTGGAGCTTAGGTCTATCAAAACATACACAGAATAAGAACAAATGTCCATCATACCTATCACAACATCCGGCGACGAATTTGACTCCTGTCGCCCGGATAAAGCATAGGTGCGATCCGGACTGGTGCCTGAACTCGATGCCCCTAACCTGCCTCGGCCTCTGCCGGCTGGAGATGAGGGCCTACACGTTGCTAGAGATATTGGGGCATGTGACCCTACTAAAGACCTGTCCTTTCGGTCTCGATCACTTTGACCCTGGCTGGACAGTCCCTCATCAAGTGACCCTCTTGTCCAATGGTGTAACACGTAGTAGAACCATACCTGCATGCCCCAAGGTGATGTCGACTCCAAATAGGGCAAGGTGGCACAGTAAGTATACTCTGCTCTAACCCTCTATGATGCTACAAACCCGATGGACGTGAGCTCTCGCGGAGTCCTGACTTCCCCGGCGACCTGGTCTACTACCCTACTGCTGTTGTGGAGGTGGGGGTCTGGGTGGCCTGCCTGATAGTCACAGCCTGGGTCTGCCCTGAAACTCTACCTGAGTGTCACTAGGTCTAGCCCTGCGGTGCTGCTCCTTACTTGCCCTCTCTATCTTCCGCTGCCCTGCCTGATTCCCTTAATATTCTAAGCAAAAGCCTGAAACCGGGCAATATCCATGTCTTCTCGCAAAGTAGCCGTAATACAAGTCTCTACATACTTTGGAAGCAGCCCCATAATAAATCGGTGCACCCTAGCTAGCATGGTGTCTACAAAAGTTGGTACATATTGGGCCAAGGAGTCAAATCTCATAGCGTACTCCCGGACACTCATTGAACCCTGCTCCAGATGCAGAAACTGATCTACCTGGCCTGTCAGATTTCTCGCGGCAAATAATGGTCCAAGAAGGCCTCTGAAAAGCTAGACCAAGTCGAAGGGGGAACATCTCTACCTCGGGACCTCTCCCAACTCTCGTATCATAACACTTCTATGTCCCGCAACTGAAATACTGCAAACTCAATCGATTCAGCAGGTGTTTCATGCATCACCCTGAAGATCCGCTGCAACTGGTCTAGGAAGTCCTGAGGGTCCTCATCTCGATCCATCCCTGTGAAATGCGGGGGACTCAAAACAGGAACTCTCGGACTCTCGAACTACCAGGTCCTCCCGAAGACTCTGCAACCATGGGTGCCACTGGCTGACGTTGTGCAGCCATCATTTGAGATAACATAAAAATAGCACTCCTAACCTCCTTATCTGATGGAATCGGTATAGGGACTACTGGAGGTGGTGCCGATGCGTCTGCCACCTTGGATGGCTCCTAACGGGGCGGGGACTACTGGGGATACTGAGATGAAGTATCCCTATCGCCCTTATATCGGGCTGGCTCTGACTGGGGCACCCTGCTAGTGACTTCTCCTACTGCAACGTCCAACTTCCTACCAGTCGTGGTCTGTCACGTGTCTGACATTTCTTTGCAGATAAGCAGATTATAGTAAGCTTAGGGACTCAATCCTATATTGTACAACTCTATAGAACGAATGGAAGAGAAAGAAGAGTGACCACCCTAACATGTCTCGTAGCCTACTGTCTATAGAATGTGGTGCACAACACATCCATAGGCAAGACTTTACTTGACATGGTTTGCAGACTCCCTGGGATACGACCTGCTCTGATACGAAGTTTGTCATGCCCCACCTTGGGAGGCATGACTGGAACCTAGCGCCACATTGGAATCTGACTGACCTAGTTAGGCTTATGCACGTCTGGTGCACAACTGCAACCTAATTCAGGAACACAACGAGCTATATCTCAGCTGTAATTATAGCCTCCGGCCGACAAGGACATATAGCCACCGGTAAATAAAAACAGCTACCCAACAACAAGCAATAGAAGGGAGTCCTATGCGGGCCGATGAGATCGCCATGATGTCTAGTTATAACTGAAATGAAAATCAAGCAACTATAATTATACTATAGCCGACAAAGCCACTATCTAACAGCTACACAAGGCCCACATGCCATCACACAAAATAAAATATATATAGGCCCCACACAGCCAACGACAACTAACCACAGGAAACTGTAAAATCTGTAAGCCTCTAAGAGTAGAATATTGGTCAAGACAATGCCCCGACCTACCCATATTGTACAATCAAAAGAACAAACCTTCTACCAGCTCTGGGGGAGGGGAGCTAACTGTACTGCTGACTCGGGCTGAAAGCTAAGAAGGTCCTGGTCCATGTCTATCCGCACCTGCAGGCAAGTAATGCAATGCCCAAGATAGGCGTCAGTACAATATGTAGCGAATATGTAAGGAAATAAATAAACCTATCTGAACAAAACTGAAATGAAACTGAAAGCAACTGAACAGAAGGGATGAAAATACTACCGGAGTAACTTAACAACCTGCTGCCTAATCTATCAGCAAATAGGGCAAACAAGAACCTTATCTGGCCCCCATAAGTCATAAGGTACAACCAACACAGAATAACCTACTCGGGGCCCCCATAAGCCCTGGCGAGTACACTTCAATCTATATACCCCTACAAGGTCAAAAAGGGTCAATTAATAATTGTAGTCGTCCTACCAGTCCCTTGGATCTGCAACTAAGCCCGCTCTGCCCCTGAACTGTAGTTGTGTCTGAGTCTAGTGGACTCCTGATATCTGCACCTCGGGCACCAGGCTCGACGGGGGTGTGGTGCCGGTATGACATAAAAATAGTCTAGCTATGGAATGGACTGTATAAGGTTCTTGAACCTCATCTTCGTCCCTCGTGGACGGCATACCGCTCCTTGAAGCAACGTCATATAGCCCCTGGCAGGCAACAATACAACTAGTAACCCTGGATTGGTTATGGAAGGCTACACAGAGTGAAGTCAATCTCAAATTAAACATAGAGTACTGATCTCAGCTAATAGCAATAGCTAATCACATTATATATACTTTTGGCTCTCTTACTGGGATTCAATCTGCATTACAATACTATAGAAACTAACTTACCGAAGGAATTCACCTTAACATACCTCGTTTGTCGTTTCCTGGATAACTAACGAGTTTCAACTTGTATTCAACAGCTCTTTCCAACTATACTCGTAATAATGGGAGAACGAGAGTAATTTCAATATGAAATTCAGCTTAAAATGATAACTTTCGATATTAATAGTAATTATAATTTAACTACATAAAATACGGTCGAAAACCTATAATTTCTCAGGAGTTCAGAAGGGAGAAATGCTTACTTGAAGCCTGTAATCGTATAGGAATTAGTTTGGAGCAATTCTGACAACTTTTGCTTGGCGGGTTACGATTTTTTGGGTGAATTTTGAGTAAATAACTCCATAGTAATGCTCCCTAAGGGCTTAGAACTGGATACCCAAAGTTAATTTGAATCTAGACGGCGTTTGGCAGCATAATCAAAAGAAAATTACATGAAAGTTGCGTATATCCCTTCTCTAGACGAAGATGTATACACATATATAATGATTCAACAAATGGAGGGGCTTTATATATATACTTGGGCGGTGGATAGGAGGTCCGTGGCACGGACCCCATCGCACCAATTGTTAGACGTGTCACGGAGCCTATCACGGAGGGGGAGGGTCCGTGACACGTTGCCCTTTTGGCAGCTTGTCCGGCCTTCTCCCTTGCAACCTTGATTTCGCGCTCGTTCGTCATTTTCCCGGGCCCTTTCTCGTATGCGTCGTACTCTAAAACTCTTGACTAATGTACAAATATGCCGACTAAATGTTAGGAGCTTACGGGGTGTAACAGTTTGCTACATCTTGGATTCTCCTTATTAGGAACACTTTCCTTTGTCTCTTTCCGAGGTCATTTAGATCCTTCGCTAAATGACTCACGTTTTGTTTATACTGATATATATATTCAAAGAATTCATCATTGTTTGATTCCATTACCGTATTAATATGAATGTCGGATTTTCTAATTTATGAATCAGAAATCGATATGTTTTACCATTTGTAGCATATCCCATGAAAATACAATCGACAGTTTTAGGTCCTATATCAACCCTTTTGGGTTTAGGAACTTGTACCTTAGCCAAATACCCCCACCCTTTCATGTATTCAAGGTTAGTCTTTCTTCTTTTTCATTTTTCGTATGGGATGGATTGTGTTTTGCTATGGGCACTCGATTGAGCATTCTGTTAGCTGTAAGGATAGATTCCCCCCACAAGTTCTGAGGTAAACCAAAACTTATCAACAGAGCATTCAACATCTATTTTAATGTTCTATTTTCCTTTCTGCAATCCCATTAGATTCTGGCGAGTAAGGAGCGGTTATTTGATGAATAATTCTATATTTCAAATATATTTATTCAAAAGGATATTCATATTCACTGCCCCTATCACTCCTTATCATTATGATCCTTTTGTTAACTTGTGTTTCGACTTCACTTTTATATTGCTAAAATGCATCAATTGCTTCATCTTTACTTTTGAGTAAGTAAACATAGCAGTACCGCGTACTATCATCAATAAAAGTTATGAAATACTTATTTCCACCACGAGATGGTATTGAGTTCATGTCATAAATGTCTATGTGAATTAAATCTAAGGGACTTGAATTCCTTTCAACTAACTTATAAGGATGTTTAACATACTTATATTCAACACAGATTTGACATTTTGATTGATTGCATTCAAACATTGATAATAATTTCAAATCGATCATTTTACGCAAGGTTTTATAATTGACATGTCCCAAACGGGAATGCCATAAATCATTTGACTCAATCAAGTAAGAAGAAGCTGTAATTTTATTGCTTTCAACAACAATTAGCTTAACGATTACATTTAGTTTGAAAAGACTCTCGGTTAGGTGACACCCATACATACATCATTCTTACTTATTATAGTATGATTTGAAACAGGTACACTTAAATCCATTCTTGATTAGAAGATGCGACGAAACTAAGTTTTCCTCATTTATGAAAATGACAAACACTATTGAGAGTCACCACCTTGCCCGATGTCATTTTCAAAATATTTTTCTATAACCTTCAATCTTGGGCATTCCCGAGTTTCATATACATGATCTCGTTGGCTCCCCGGGGGAATAGGAAGCAAATTCTTCTGACAACACCAAACATGTCGGCGGCTCGAGTCAAGCCACTGATTCGTGGGGCTTCCCACTAGGTTGCATTCGAGACACTATAGCACACAATTAAATCAATCTCCATGGTTCTTTCAACCATGTTATCTTGTCCTTTTGCTTTTCTTGCTTTGGAGCACGATATTCAGATCTTGTGTCCAATTTTCCCACGGTTGTGACGGTTTCCTTTGAATTTCTTCTTGCTAAGAAAATTCTTTGCTCGAAGGCTTCTTCTCTTTTGGGATTAGTTGGAGTGGTCTCGGCAATAAGTTTCCCATGGTGTTGAGTTCTCAGATTTACCTTCCTTTCGGCGGCTTTGTTATGTTCTTTGATTCTCCAATCGAACGATAAGATCTTCAAGCTTCATCTCCTTTCTTGACATAGTTTAAATAATTCTTAAAGTCCTTCCATGAAGTAGGAAACTTTTCAATCATAGTTTGTAACTTGAAAAGCTTTATTGATGACCAAACCTTGATGAACAACTCATTAATAGCACCATATTAATACTTTTCATAAAAGCATTAGTATGAATTATACCTTATTGAGGATATCATGAATTATCACTACGACTCTTGGACTTGTGTGATAACGGGCTTCTTGTCTATCATTTTGTAGTCTAGAAACTTGGTTGCAACAAATTTAATCTAGACATCTTCCTTTTTGTACTTCTTCTCCTAGTGCATCTCGATTTCTTTAGAAGTCTCCACATTGTTGTATATGTTATACGAGATCATCACTCTTACGTCCAGTTCGGGATATGGCTTCTTGCACAAAATCTAAATGCATCCAAGCCTCAATCACCAAAAATAGTTCATTTTCGGGAGTTGATTCGAGGCGGGAATCGGAGTATTCTCCTTAATGAACTTCTACGGGCAATAGTGGTCAAATATAAGAACATCTTAGTATAGCGTTTGGAAGTAGATGCAGAAGAAAATTTTCGGGCTTTTCTACGGGAAATAGGTGCTTGCATAGCACGGGTGGAGAGAGACTGCTGCTTACAGAAGTAGCATGAGGTCGATTGTTCATGTCATATCTATTAAACAATAACAACAATATAGCAATGCGATGAAGATTTTATTTCTTCAAATCGAAAAACTTTTAACAAACTAAACTAAATAATCGGTGAAGTTCTATATCTTCATTAGAATTGTAATATCCAGTTACTTGGCGAAGTTTTAAATCTTCAAACCAACAATCACAGTGAGTAGAAAATCTCAAGGATTTTAATCTCAACGGGAGTAGAAAATTCAAATATTTTAATCTCGACAATGGAATAGAAAACCGAAGGTTTAGTATCCAAAATTAGAAAATAGATGAACAGAAAAAAGTTAAATTCCTTAAGCTTGTTGTTGTATGGTGTTCAAATATGTAAAACAAAGAAAATGAATAATATCAGGAATCCCATGATTATTTTGTGTGTCCTTAATGAATTTAATCCCCTCATTTGGCCTCGGGTTTTGGATTACTTCCACCCAGAATAAAACGGATATACCTATTAATGGTGTAGAAGTACCTCATACACCAATAACTTCATCGAACTCTAAGAGCGATGAGCAATCACCTGACAGGGCTCGATTTTGTTTGTTTGAAAAATATACGGAGAATGTTTGAAAATTCTCTATCCAAAAATGAAGGCAAAATGCCTTTATTTATAGTCAAAGATACGAAGTGAAGGGGTGTGAAGACGAGCACATTTGAATGGTGTCTGTTTGGAATGGCTGCAATTTGAAAAACTTTGATTTTCTTCCCTCCAATTTATTTTCTTTATTACCGATTCATCCGTCTTGCTTCCGACGAATATGTGATTGTTATGGTGGTCTTTTCTTATACTTACAACAAGAACAGCGATGGAGCAATCCCACATCCATATTATCTATTATCTAATGCGCTCAAGCGGACCTTAAATATAAATCCAGACTTAGGCGATAGGAAAGAACCCAAATTCAGAAGAAGTTACTCTCTCCCTCCTAGTTTGTCCTATTTTTTTAATCCATCTAAAAAAGAATATTTAATTATTTTAATACTTTTTAAATTTAATTTTTTTTATATAATATATTTAAGATTATAAAATTAAAAAATATTTTAATATATTTTATATATTTTTTAATTTAATATTTTATTATTATTTTTTTTAAAATTTTATTTCAAGTAAAAATTAAAGAAATTGAAACGATGAAAGTAGCAGATAGCTTGGATTCCCGATTTTTATTATTATTTTTTAAAATTTTATTTCAAGTAAAAATTAAAAGAAATTGAAACGATGAAAGTAGCAGATAAGCTTGGATTCCCGAGGAAGGAGGTCTTTATTCCATCCAATAAGATGAAGGACCTAAACGAGGTCTAATCAAAATTAACAATTTTGCCTTCTTACTATTAAAAAGATTAATTAAAAGATCTCGTTTATATGTAAATGAGGTCCAACCAAAATTTTTTAAAATTTAACAATTATATAATATCTCGTTATTTCTGCACGAGTTTAAGAGTGAAATTTTTTTGAGACCTAAAAGAAAGTCCAATGAGGTCCGTTAAAATATTTTTTTACTAATAACTGTTTATAAATAATAAATAGCTAGTTTCATC
>JACEIK010005885.1:45448-71162 GCA_018107945.1 Datura stramonium
AATTATTAGGTTATTCAACCGAAAACATACTTTGTAAAATAGATAGAATTTAATACGCAATAATATTTACTCAAAAATTTAGGGATGTAAATCATCTTGGCAAGAGCAACAACAATTTACTTATGAATTTATGAAGATCATATGAATAATAATCATAGATAATAACCCAATTGAAATTAACGAAAAACCAACATGAAAATCTCTTCATATTCGAAAATCTCAAGGCTAAACTGATAGGGAAATTATGGGAGGATTTCGAGGGACGCAAGGGAAGGACAATTTCCTTGTTGAATTTCCACATACCTGGATAAGAATTCCCTAAAGCATAAGACCTGAACTGCTACGATGAAGGAAAAACCCTAAGCCTGCTAGAGAGTTTCTTGAGAGAACTTTCGATAAATTTCTGAGAGTAAATGTGATAATGAAAGGAGGAACCATCCGAAAAGTATAATAAGTCTGAATTTACATCCAAAACGACATAGTTTAAATCTTAGGAGAATAGGAAGTTACTAAATTGCCCTTAGAAAAATGCTGGGAAAAACTGCCAGGTGACCCTAACGAGTCGTGGTGACTGACCACGACTCGTGGTCACACCCGTTGAGTACACAGCCCAAATTCCTCTATAGTTCACCACGAGGGACCTAACGAGTCATGGTCACCAGTCATGGACCTCAGTGCCTCACTTCTGAAGTTCTATACTAGGCTTGACCCCGAGTCACCTAACGAGTCGTCGCCACTGATGACAACTCAGGGTGACACTCGTTAGGTGCACTGCCTAACAACTGACTAGGGCTAACAATGGGGGACATGAAAAGTCGTTAAAGGTGACCATGAATCGTGGTCACCATCCGTCAAGTACACTGCTTCCCATATCACACTTCCAATTCCTCCGTCCCACGACCAAACTAACTAGTCGTTAGGTCACATAGCGACTCTTCAGGGGGTCATCCTGAGATATTTTCTGGATTTTCTGATTTAAGTCCCGAATCTAGTCTTTGAGTTTTCAGGGCATTACATTTTTATTTGCACTATCAAGTTGAAACCACCGTATTACCTTATTTGGATGACACAAATCCTTTAACTCACGCAAACATTGATGGTTGTTGATATTTTCAAAGAAGATCCCCCATGTGAAACCACAACAAATAGAAAAAAGAGCCTCAATTAACCCCAAATTCACTAATTGGGAAGAACATGATGTTTTAGTTAGGAGTTGACTTGTTATTGTTTGAAGCAATAAATGTAGAAAATAGTAGAGCGAATAAATGGAGAGTATAATGATCTCATTGATCTTATTCTGATTTTTTTGTTTAATACAACAGTTTGATATGAGTATATATAGCCAATATGTAGAGAAGGCAAAAAACATAATCTCTAACTAACTAATTACTAATTGTAGTTGTTAGTTCCATAACTAACTTTTCTCAAACAGCTTTAACTACTCTTTTTCTTCATCCACCAACACTCCCCCTCAAGTTAGGTGGTAAGAAGATGTCCAAAATGCTTATGTTGGATAGTAGATACTCATGTTGATCTCGACTTATGCCTTTAGAAGAATATCTGCTGGTTAGTTGAGTAAGGATTTACTTGATCATAATAAGTCCTTGTTGTAGTTTTTCTCTCACAAAGTGACAGCCGATCTCTATGTATTTTATCCTTTCATGATATATAGGGTTAGAAGGTAACTTAATTTCTTATTTGCTATCATTGTAAACCTCAACAGGAAGTTTGAATTCTGCATTTACTTCCTTCAAGATTCCTGTTAGCCAGACTATTTCTGAGCCAGTTATTGCCAAGCTTCTATATTCTAATTCTGATGATCTCTTTGATATAGTGGTTTTCTTTTTCACTTTCCATGAGACAAGTGAGTCTGCTATCTTGATTAAGAACCCTGTGAAAGACTTCCCCAGGTGATTGAACAAGAAACCTAGTTTGCATTACCATAGGTTGGTACAAGGTTGTTTGTGCTGCTGCATAATAAGATTCCTTATCCAGGCTATTTCATTACATATTTCACAATCTTGAGGCAGCTTCCATGTGTGATTTCTTTGGGCATTTGTAGAAATTGGCTCAAGGTTTGTACTCCAATGTTATATCTGGCCTAGTCATAATGAGATACAACAGTTTTTCTATTGATCTTGGGTGTGTTGCTTGATCTATTAGAGGATCCTCATCAGTCTAGTTCTTTAGGTATACTGCTTCAACACACTGTGTTAAAGTCAGTTTGACATTGATATCTATTGGAGTTCTAGTTGGTTTAGCAGATGATAGACCAGTTTCTGAAATAAGCACAAGGGAATACTTTCTTTGACGCATAGTATTCCTCATTTTGGACCTAGAAAACTAATTATAAAGATAAAAATTTAAGTCTCCTAGCAAACTCAATCAGCTTCAAGGAACTTCCTGTAATTAGAAAGTCATTAAAATAGACTAGTATAATGGATGTTCCTTCAACAGATTTTCAGACAAACAATGAATAATTAAGTTGACTCTGCTTGAATTTGAGCTTGAGTAAGGCTTTAGTAATTTTTTCATTTCATTGCCTTAGGGCCTATTTGAGTCCATTCAAGGACTTGACCAGCCTACACACCTTCTCTCACTGGATGGTAATGCCTTGTGGTAGAGACATATAAATACTATCAGACAATATCCTTGTAAAGATGCATTGTATACATCTTTTTTTGATGTATATGCCATTGTCTTGAAGTAGCTGCTACTAAAATTGTTCTTACTGTGGCCATTTACAACTGGTGAAAAGGTTATTTTATAATCTACTCCTTCCTTTGGATTATAACCTTTTGCAACCAGCCTAGCTACTGTAGCCCTTGCTCTTGGAATTATTTTATCATGTTGTGTAAGAATTTTTGCAAATACAAGATATCCCAGAACTCTGAGATGATCCAAGGATGGTTTCTTCCATATAGTATCTCATATGGAGCATGATTATCAATTACTAGACTTGAAATTCTATTAATGAGATACACAATATCTAACATACACAATCTCCAAAATCTTATAGGAATCTTAGAGCTCTTGTGATTTCTAAAGTATGTCTGTGTTTTCTCGTAGCTACTCCATTCCGTTGAGGAGTGTAAGAATAAAATCTCTTATGTACAATTCCTATTTATTTGAACAATGTATCACAAATAGAATTCACAAACTCAGTACCATTATCTGATCCTAGTCTTTTACTATTTTACCAAATTAAGTTTAGAAAAATTGAAGAAACTATTGTAGATATACACACACGTCAGACTTATTTTTCAACAGAAACACCCAAGTTATTCTAGTAAAGTCATCCACAATAGTAACAAAGTACTTATTCCCATCAAAAGTAGGTAACTTGTAAGGAACCCATATATCTACATGAATCAAATTAGAACAATGCACTGTTTTTATACTACTAGTAGGAAAAGCTAATCTTGTCTATTTTGCATGTGGACATACTATACAATTGTCCACTTTATTCTTAACTTCTTGTTTATTTATATTCAACAGCTTGATCATCACTCCAATTGACACATGACTAAGTCTCTTATTCCATAGTCCCACATCAACTTCTTCACTCTTTACTTATGGTTGCACCTTTTCCTTCACAACAAATGATGATGATTTTACTTCTTCTCCTGTTGTTAGTAATTTTAGTAGCAGATACAACCCACCTTACTTTTTACCAATCTCCTTTACCCTTCTACTAAAGAGTTTTTGGAATACACAAAAATGAGTGAAGAAAATGACTGAGCATCATAACTCCATAGTAACTTTGCTGACAGACATGAAGTTGTATTTAAACTGTGACATATGAAACAAACTTCTGAGCACACTTCTAGGTGAAATTAAACTGGATCCTATGTGAGTAACCTATAAAATATCACCATTTGGCGAATATACCTTCTTAGGTCTTTTTGTTTGCATTAGAGAATCTTTAGACAACATTTCAATATTAGATACCATATGATTGGTGGCTCTAGTGTCTATAATCCAAACCTCACTATTTTATGATGTTAAGAGAGCTTTACCTATCATATTGGCATTAGCTCCAGAAGATTCTCTAGCATTAGTAGAGGCTGAAACTTGATTCAACATATGTGGAATTGCTCGTACTAGTCTTTGGTGAAAGTGCACCCTTGCAAACGATTAGTCCAACTCTCAGGTTTCTGAGATCCTTCTTTGAGATCTTGTCCTCCTGTACCATTCATTGTCAAATATGTGTTCATCCCATAGTTGAATGTAAGTTGTTATTATTGAGGATTCATAGGTGCACTGTCACTCTAAACATTATAAGTAACACTACCTTTTCCATATTCCTTTTTCTTCGACTTAAAGTCAGGTGAATATTCCACCAGCATGTAACAAAATTCCTTGATATTCCCTTTGCATTTGCAAAAATCACATATTAGATTCAAATTCTTTTTAAGCTTTTTACTAGTACAAGCCTTGGAATACATAGTTATGAACTCAAGATTGTTTGAAGAAGTGCAATTCCTTCCAACAATATTGTTACTAGTAGGCACTTCTTTTTGACTTTCATCACCACCGAACATAGAATAGGATTGGTTAATACTTGGTAAGGGATTTAGCAATAGAATCTGTATTCTAGCTTGTTGATATGATTTATTAAGCCCCATAAGAAATTGGAACAATTTCTATTTATGAAGATGTGATACAAAGTCTTTTGATCTTTCACAATCATAGGGTCTAGGTACCAAGGCCTAAAACTCATCCCAAAGATTTTTAAGTTTTGTATAGCATACTAAGATAGAATTTGAACCTTGCTGAAGAGTTACAATTTATTTGTAGAATTTGAACCTTGCTGAACAGTTACAATTTCTTTATGGAGATTGAATAATCTTGATCCATCAAATTGATCAAACCTTTGTTTTAGATCTTTCCACACTACATGTATACTTGTGGCAAGCACAAAACTACCAAGTAGACTACTGGGGCATCAACCAATGCAACACCCCATAACTTCCTAAGACTAGCTTGAAAATTTAAAAGTTGATTCTGCAGAAAATAAGAAAAAACTCCTCAGTATGAGTCACAATATGACTTGTATGATCTAGGCCCGTACTGAGGGACTGAGAAGGCCAGTGAAGAGGATATTGGAACCCATGACTCAATGTTACGACTTATAGAATGGAGGTACGGATCGTACATAGCATTCTTGGAAAAGTACAGAGATTTTGTCAAGAAAATCCGGAGTAACCACGAGTCAAGGTATGATTTGTGGAATCAAGGTATGACTCGTTGGATGAGTCGCATGAGAGATCAGATGCAGACTCATAGTTTAGTTACAAATCATAACACCAATCATAGGATGTAGGTACGAGTCATAGGAGGCATCCAAGGAAAACTTCAGAGGAAGTGGTTGAAGTAGAGTCCCTAAACACAACTCGTGGTACGACTCGTAGGTTGAATTGTACCACTTGACGAGCAGAAATTCATTAAGTGCTTCAGGGGTAATTTTGTAAAATCCTATTGACATCTAAAATGCATCGTATAAGGTGTTTTTAGGAGGGATATTAAAGGAGTAGTCAATATTTTTGCTCACACTTTTCCAACATCAGATAGTGGAACCTACGAAGAAGTCAGACAGTTCTTCCAGAGTCAAAGCTTCGGCATTCAGATTTGTTCTCAGATTTTCTAAGTTATTCTAAGAAATTTGGCTCCATGTATGTGAAAATTCAACAAGGGGATTTTTCTTCCTTTGTGCCATAAAACCCTTCGAAAAATCTTTATCAGTTCTAGCCCTGAAGATCAAAGTTACGGTTTGTTTCTAGTTAGATTATGAATTTTTCTTCCTGTCATAGTTTTCATGATTCTCAAAAGTCGTTGTTAGCTATACTTCATGTTGATATCTCTTTCCATGCAATATGTAGTTTTATCCCTAACCTTTAAAAAATCTGATTTAAAGGAGTCTTACATAATTGTCCAAATACAAACCTTGCTTGATTATGATAGTTCTTGTAATCACCAGAGTAGTACAGTTCTATAAGTTGAATTATTGATTATTCAGTCCCAATCAGTATTAGCCTTTTCAGTATCTTTCAGTAATGTCAGCTAATCAGTTTGACTATAGTCAGTTGTTGAGGAGTTTAGTAAAACTCCGTAGTATTAGTCATTAGATTGTTCGTTAGACGGTTACGACGCTTTCAGACAAAGCAGCTCTAGCCAGTCTTGGAACACTAGTTTTCAGTTATCAGGTCCTTCAGACTCTCAGGCTACTCCTATATAGGTATCCTTGACTTATTCTATGACATCAGTTTTGAGCTATCAACCTACTAGTCACATTTACGATTTTCAACCGGAGTAGGACTTAGCACCGACGGGCCGGGGTTCAGCGCACCCAGGTTCCCAGAAGTACTTTGTCACCGTAAGTTATTAGCCCAAACAGGCCTCAAACAGTAAGCACCTAATTCAACTACTATACCCTAGCAAGGTATAGTGAGCCTTCTCCGATGGGGGGTATACGTCGGTCTCCACGTCTAGCTCACGTTGCTACATGTCTGTTAGAGACTCTCCCACTTGTCAGTACAGATCAATCTCAAATTTTAGTTTAGTCTCGCAGATTCAGGGCATGTTATAACCATCAGCCAGTGTCTATGCTTACATACACTGTTATAATATATCTCAACACTTATCCGTTATTAGTTGGTCAGTCATGTTATATCAGTTCAGTTGTTTACTCCATGTTTTACGTACATCTCACTTACTCAGTACATTCAAAGTACTGATTCATATCTTTTCTATGTTGTATCATATTATGATACAGGTGCATGTTCTCAGACTCAGTATCGTCAGTAGTCCCCTTCCGATAATCCAGCAATATTAGCCATTTGGTGAGTCCCCATTTTCCGAGGACAAGGCTTTTCCTTCAGTTTAATTTTTTTTGTTATTATTACTTTAGAGTTAGCTGGGGGCTTGTCCCAGTAACTTGTCAGATCTTAGACAGTTTTTAGATATAAGATCGTTAAATATGTTTTGTGCTTGTCGCATAAATTTCAGTATCTTATCAGATATTTATTTTCTTAGGGATGTGTTGTTTAGTTATGTTTTATAGCTTTCGCTTATGCCTTAAGTCAGTATACTAGTGTGATGTTAAGCCATGGGTTAGCTTGGGGTCACTTTTAACTCCAGGTACCGTGTCACATCCAAGGTGTAAACTCGAATCGTGACAGCCAAGAAATAACGGTTGCATCAACTCAATACCATAATTCCATAACTTTTCTATGAACCTTTCCTTTTTGCAAGAACCATTAATCATCCCAATTTTGTTTCTTCCAAGAAGTGAGATTCTCAATGATTGACTCCATAATATGTAGTACTTAACACCAGTTAGTTGAATACCAATCACGCTGATACCACTTACATCAAAAGGGCTTAAGAATAGAGAATGATTATGCCATCCTCTATGAATGGAATATTTGGAATTCAACCATTATTGATATTCTGAGATGTTCCAGTGGATTTTATTCCATTGTTGAAACCATTGATGTCATTTCGAGCTAGATCATTGTTCACATGATCTTCATTAGCTTCCATCTTTCAAGACCTAGAGATCTTCAAGAACTGAAGAATATGGACTTCTTTAGTTTGCGGAAATTGATTAAAACACTTCCAGGCAATTAAACAAACTTATCCAGATCGAGAAACTATTTCTAACTTCGATGATCTAGCTAGAAAGTTTTGATACCATGGGATTATTTGAAGCAAGAAATATAGAAAATGATAGAGAGAATGAATGGAGAGAATAATAATCTCATTAATCTTCTTCTTAGTTTTCTTGTATTTAATAGAAGTGCTTGATATGAGTATATATAGTCAAACATGTAGAGAAGGCAAAAATGTAGAATCTCTAACTAACTAATAACTAATAACTAATAATAATTATTTGTACCATAATTAACTTTAATTTCTCCAACAGCTTTAACTACTATTCTTCTTCATCCACCAACATGACTCTTTGAATAATGGCAAAATAGTTTATGTTTCTCATCATGACCTTCGCTGTCATAAAACAAGTGTAATCTTGCCTTAACGACACCTATTTACAAAATAAGAAATTTCAATTAAAATAACAACTTTGAACTATGAAACTAGAAACCAAATTCATAGATGATTATATGAAAGAATTTAAGAAAATTTGTGATAGTCTCATGGCAATACACAAGTCACTAGATGAATATAGCAAGATTTCAACTTTGCTAGAGGTCTTGAAAAAAAATACAAGATCCTTAGGACTGTAATGTTGGGAAAGCGTCCTTATTCCACATTTAGTCAATTTTTTGTAACGACCCCAAAATGTAAAAGGGTCATGATGACACCTACATTCTTCTCCCAGTAGGTAAGAGAAACCACCATCCAACTTATTTGAAAAAAAGGACACAAAGAAGAAGTAAAACATTAAAAAGTTTAAAACAATAAGAAATCTTTAATAGAAACCATATGTGGAAAAGTAAAAAAAAATATAACTTGAGACCGGTGTATGTGTTCAAGAGAAGCTACGAGTATAATACAACTATTAAACAACTGATACATTATCCGAAAATGAAAATACATGAAAGTAAATGATAGAAGGAGTAGATTAGCAAGATAGCTCACCAAGGATCTTTAGAAGTAAGCCTCGGACTGAATAAAACAAATGGCCCCCTCATGCTCAAATACAATTTACACTAAAAAAAAGTGCAATAAATGTAGTATGAGTACATAATGCACATGTACTCAAGAGGTACATAGGCCGACAATGCTAAAGTAATGACAATTATATCATATTAAACATGAAATTTACCTCAACTAGATATCTTTAGCACATACTATTTGCATCCAAATGCACACGCTAGGGATGTGGTCATTGTCACACCCCTATTTTTACCCCCAACTTTAAAAGTGATTTTTTCCAATTAAAGTGACGTTTTGAAAAGACATTGTTTATTTTAACAGAGCGTTGCTTATAATTGAGTTTTGCTATTCAAGTTACCTTTAATTTGAATCCCTAATCAAAAGAAATTTGACTCTATAATAATTGTCTGCGAACTAGAAATCCAGATAAAGAAATTCTCCTGACCGAGAGGAAGGTATCAGACACCTCCATTCTTGTGGTTCAAGTACGGTCGCTTTATTAACTTATCCTTGATGTAAATAAATTATTCGGTACTTTAGAATTTGGCTTATTTGTTTTTTGGCTTATGATTTACTTATTTATTATTGAATTTTTAATGGTCTCAATCAAGATGCATAACCACATTCTTAGTCTTGACATACAACGATATAGAAGCATAACCTCTTTATTTTTTTGTGTGCACTACACCTACTAAGCTCTATCTACATATTTAAATAATGTCTCACAAGGAGAGCATTATTAGTTTATTCGTGAAAACTGTCTCTAAATTTAGAAAGAAAATAATTTCTCCCTCTAGGAATCCATCAATATATGTTTAGTAATTTTTATCTATTGTTGATGTTAATTGATTAGCCAACGATGTATAATGACAAAGCCAATAAGCATTTTTTATTTGACTTGATAAAATTTTAATTATTAAAACAAATTGGCCAAGATAGGTAGCTGCATTCTTGATTTTTATTTTTAGGCATCTTAAAAATAGAAAGTGTAATACATTCTTTATTGAGACGCATGTTTAAGCATACTTAAGTTTGTCTAATATTTGAAGTATTTATTTGTCTCCTGTAAATTGGAGACTTATTTGTTGCCCGTTTTTTCACACTTTTATTTTTCTTTTTGCAACGAGTCCTGAATTAATTCGTGACTCATCTAGCTCCTTCACATTTATTACTGTTGCAATGGGGGTTGAAATAAATCTACACCTCATCTCGCTCTTGTTCACATTTAGTCTTAATTAAGTAATGGGTCTTAAAGAACATAGCTATGCCAAAATACTCCATTCACGTTTACAACCCAAAAAAAAAAAGCCGGCTCAAGTTAAAGAAATATATATTCTTTTAGAAAATCCATAATAACTATTAACTAAACCTAAATAAACTATATAAAAAATTAAATGAAATTGATGAACTCATTGAGATGTAAGACCACAAATTGTCACGACCCGAGCTAGGACCCAGATCGAGACATAGGACAAGAAACCCCGAGAGGCTCCAAGTCGACCCATGGCAAGAACATAACGTCTAAGCTCAACATAATGAAGTGAAAATTCAACATACATAATTGAGGAAGTCTGCATACATAGCAAGCTAGAACGGAATCACAAATGACAAGCTGATTTCTACATAATGTCTGAAAGCCTCTAATATATCTGATGAGTTGATGGAAAAACATCCCCATCTAATTCGACAAGTATGAAACTAAAAGAAACATAACAACTACAGATATTGAATGTCCTCGAAGGATGAGGACTCACCAATGCTAGCTGGACAGGTCTGAGAGGGAGGCAGGACTAAAGATGCGGTTGAGACTGATCCCTCAGACCTGTATCATGAAACGATATAGCATAGAGTATGCGGTTAGTACTTGAAATATACCAAGAATGAAAGGTAAGTAAAACGGGCAGTTAAAATACATAAGAGTTCATAAGAGTAGGACAACATGATCATAATTTAAATATCATAATGTAAACATAAGGGCTCAAGGTTTTCAAAATATTTGTAGATTAGTCATAATCATAGTCATAAGAGAAAAGCTTTATTAAACATGACTTGAGCCAAAGAAACATAAACATAACAATGCATAAATCATGAGGAACAATGGGAGATTCTTATAATCGACATATCCCATATGAGCGCACATGGAGCCCGACCTGTAAACCCCTAGTCGAGAGGGTGTTCGTACCTTGCCAAGAGTAGAACCATGAAAAGAGGCGTGATATCACTCATGAAAGGCCCATTCAGGCAAAAGGGATAGTTTCAAGGGAGGTCCCATCATGGCTACGTTGGCGCGTAGTTCTAAGACTCGGGGTATGCTTGGACCTCGGGTCTACTCAGTGTTAAATACTACTCTCAAAATATATATAGTGCTCATATGATAATAGAAAAAAGATACATGATATTCATGGGATAGTTAAGTCATAATAATCATAACCATGCTTGAAATACATGAACTAGCCATGAAACAAGGCCCGTGAGTCGGCCATAATCATAAATCCATAAATTATGAAATTCATGCATACTTGTAAAACATGTATATACTTTTTATTTCATAATCCATGATAAGTACTTGAGAGAAATCATATCATAAAACATAAATCATAATTAGGCTAATTTAGATCAAGATCATAATGAAACCATAACTTGACTTTTCATAATAACATACATAATTTGGCATAATTGGATTTAAATTCAAATATATAAATTTATATTTAAAATAGTCATAAATCTGCTCATAGATCATAAAACATGATTTAGTACATGAAAGGGATTGACCCATCGATAGATCATAGAGAATTTCACAAGAATTGGAATAAACCTCACAGATCATGAAACTTGAATTCTAGAATTTGAAATCCATGGAATTTGAGAAGAGTTTAGGGCATAAGAGTGAAAAGAACTCTCATTTATAGCCTCACATACCTTGGTAACTTGCTCTTACACTCTTTCTTGAATGCCCAAAGGAAATTGAAGGAGAATTGATGCATTCTTAGCCTTGATCACCCCTAAGAACCTTCTAGTCTTGCATGCATGGAGAGGAGTGATTTAGAATGAGCTAAACACTCTTAAAACAATCCTAACTAAGCTTAAATAACGTAGTTTGGGCCTTAGGAACTTAGAAATTATGGAAAAGCCCTTAATAAATTCATAGGGACAAACGTACTGCCAATCCCAATGAGGGACTGGACGACTCGTGGTATGAGGGACAACTCGTCGCCTTCTTTTCATGATCAACACTTCTCTTTTTTATCCGAGGGTCACCATGAGGGACACCACGACTCGCAGTGTACCCAACGACTCATGGTGACCCACCCTTTACCACCACTGCCAAAATTTCCAATCCTCCAAGCACCCCTTGACCATGGATCACTAGACGACTCATGGTAACACCCGTGGTCACCTCAAATCCCAAATTTTAAACCAAGTCCAAACCTTTCCCCACAAGTCACTTAACGACTCGTGGTGTTCCTGACGGGTCATGGGACGACTCGTCCTGTGACCTGGTGCAGAAATTTCTATTTTTTTCATTTCAACTCCCGAGTTTGATCTTAGGGTTTTTGGGGTATTACAATATCTCCCCTTGGGACATTCATCCTCGAATGTTGAAAATCATATTGAAAAGCACAAAAATGCAATCATCATACTCAAATACTGAACATACATGCTGACAACTTAAACAACAACTACAGAATGTTAAGTTGGGAAACAAGAACATTGATGAGTACATCAAAGAATTCAAAGGCATTTGTGATGGACTTGCAGCCAACACAAGCCTGTTGATGAAGATAGCAAAGTGATTAAATTTTCTAGAGGCTTAGGTCTCAAGTACAAGACATTCAAAACTGTCATGTTAGGTAAGACACCCTATCCTACTCTAAATCAATTTGTCAATGTACTCTGGAATTTGACATGAGAGAAGATGAGGAAGAAGTACCTCAACAAAACTACAATATGGAATTCTCTGCTCAAAAAGGTAGAGGAAGAGGAAACCATTCTCAAAGAGGCAGAGGTCCTAACAATTTTAACTCCAGGGGAAGAGGTTTTAGACCTGATGGACAAGGACACAACAATCAGAGAAATCAAAGTACTCAATGTGGAAGTTAGAACAAGGGAAACATGCAGGGTTCTATAGGTGAGACATGTCAAATTTGTGGTAGAAATATTCACACTGCTCTTAAGTAGTTCTATAGGTGGGACTATTCATATCAATCTGCAGATGAACTACCACAAGCACTAGTTGTTGTACATCTTCAAAATTCAACTACTGGAGATGACAGTATGTATGTGGACTCAGGAGCAAGTAGTCACATGACAAACAATCTAGGTAACCTATATGACCTCCAACCTTATGGATCTGATAAATCATTGTTGGAAATAGTTCTTAATTAAACATCACACATGTTGGAAATACAACTAAATCAGGTTTGAAACTGCAGGAAGTTCTTGTAGTACCTACGATCACTAAGAATCTTCTTTTAGTTAGTAATATTGCCAAGGATAACTCATGCACTCTTGAATTTGATGAATCTGATTTTGTTGTTAAGGACAAGAAGACAAGGAACTACTGGCCAAGGGATCTAGAAAAGGGGGACTCTATGCATTGGAAGATAACAACCTCTATGTCTTAACTGTCACACAAGACTAGAAGAACTCAAACAATATATGGCATGCTAGATTAGGAAATCCTAGTATGAAGTCTTTAAAAATTCTGAGTAGAAATAGGAACATTGATGTTAGTTGTTGGAATAAAGTGCTACTGTTTGTTCTAGTTTTTAGTTGGGAAAAGGTTGTAAACTACCTTTTGGTTTGAGTAATAAAATTGAGAAAGAACCTTTTAAGAATTCACTATGATCTTTGGGGCCCTGCTCCAGTTGAATCTTCTCAACATATGAAATATTATGTGATTTTTTTAATGATAATACAAGGTTCACTTGGCTCTATCCACTGAAAAAGAAGTCAGACTTTTTTGAAGTATCTCTTAGATTCCAGAAAATGGTTGAATGGCAATTCTCAAAAGATATAAAAAATTTCCAATGTGATGGAGGAGGTGAGGTCATTAGCACAAAATTTGTTAAGCACTTGGAAAGTTTTGGTATAATTAGATACATTTCTTGTCCTAACACACCAGAATAAAATGGCATTGCAGAAATAAAGCATAGGGACATAGTTGAGACTGGTTTAACCTTGTTGTTTCATGCCAAGCTACCTTTATTCCTATAAGTAGAAGCTTTAATGACTGTTGTGTTTCTCATAAATGGACTACTTTCATCAGTGTTGAAAATGACCACTCCTTTTGTTCAACTATATGGTGCACAATCTGACTACAACAACCTAAAGGTGTTTGTATGTAGATGCTTTCCATATTTAAAAGGTAGCACTAAATTCAGTCCCAAGATTTATCCATGTGTGTTTATTGGATATAGCAGTTTGCACAAAGGATGCAGATGCTATCATCCTCCAATAAAAAGTGTCTATGCATCCAGACATGTCATCTTTGATGAATCCACACTGCCTTATATGAATTTGTCTCAATCACAGGCACAAACTGATATTTCACCTCACTTTTGTTGAGTTCTTTTCTAAGTTGCAGGCACCAGATTCAGGGGAAGTGTTGTCTAGTTGTGATGTTTCTCATTATGTTTCTTCTCCTTCTACTGATGTGGTGACAAGCAATGCAGTTGGTGATGCAGCTGTGTCTGGCAATCAACCTATCATTCTTGTTGATGATGAAGTGGTGAGTAACACTTAGCCTACCATTCTTGTTGATGATGAAGTGGTGACTAACACTTAGCCTTCAAGAAATGGTTCAATTGACCAATTATCTGATGATGGTGATATAGAGACTTCATCAGATGATGAAGTTGTTGAGTCACAATCATAATTCACACTTGCTGAACTTGGCGAATAAATGGTGATCCCTGAGGGTCTATAATGCTATCCTTAGGTGATTGGCATGCTCTTCCTCATTTCTGGAGTACACCAGAATGTCGTCGATAAATACAATCATGAACATATCTAGGTACTGCTTGAAAACCCTATTCATCAAATCCATGAAGGCTGCTGGGGAGTTCGTTAATTGAAAGTACATCACCACAAACTCGTAGTGACCATACCAAGTTCTGAATGTTGTTTTCGGTATGTCATTCTCTCTAACTCTTAACTGATGGTACCCTAACCTGAGATCGATCTTGGAGAAACAGCTGGCTCCCCGAAATTGATCAAATAGATCATCAATTCTGGGCAGAGGTTACTTGTTATTAACTGTGACCTTGTTTAGTTGACGGTAATCTATGCACATTCTGAGGGTATCATATTTCTTACGCATGAATATCACTGGAGCATCCTAGAGAGAGATGATAGTTCTGATAAAAGCCTTGTCAAGAAGATCTTTTAGCTGCTCTTTCAGCTCCTTAAACTCATCTGGAGCCATTCTGTAAGGAGGGATGGAGATGGGTTGAGTGTCTGGGAGGAGATCTATTCCGAAGTCTATCTCCCGTTCAGGGGGAACTCCGGGAAGATCCTCAGGAAACACATCTGGGAACTCGCTGACAACTGGAACTGACTGTATGGCCGGGGTCTCAGAGTTGGAATCCTTGAACCAAACCAGATGATATAGACATCCTTTGGAAATGAGTTTCTGGGCCTTCAGGAAGGAAATAAACCTACCCTTAGACACTGAACTACTACCGACCATCCTAACACTGCTTCATTTGAAATTGGAACCTGACGACTCTAGTTCTACAGTCAACTAAGGTATAGCATGAGTGTAACCAATCCATGTTGTGAATAAGGTTGAAGTCGACCATGTATAGCTCTACAAGATCAGCTGGAATGACTTTATTCAGGACTGAGACTGGGCAGTTTCTACACACCCAGTTGGCTCTAACTGACTCGCCAACTGGGGTGGAGACTGAGAAGGGTTCTGATAGGACCTCTGGACTGATGTTGAATTGAACTGCTATATATGGAGTCATGAATGAAAGAGTATCTCCTGGATCTAAGAGGGCATATACGTATATATGGAAGAGATGTAACATATCAGTAACTACGTCAGGTGAGCTTTCCTTATCCTGACGAGAAGAGAGAGCATAAAAACGATTCTTGTGCTGACCGCCATCTATACCTGATGAGTTGGCCTGTTGAGTTGTTGGCCTGCTGGAGCTGCTGAGATAGTGGATTGTGATCTCCCTTGCCCTGCCGACGGGCACTCTCTATGTCGGTGCCCAAGCTATCCACATCCAAAATAGCCCTCTCTGCCCTGTAGACACTCTCCAGGATGATTCTTGCCGCACTTGGGGCAAGCTGGATACTTGTTCCCTGTACTATGGGCTTGATACTGAGTGCCAGATGAACCACCCCTCCGATCCTGGCGGGATCGAAAGGTTGGAGCGCAGGCTGAGCTAGGTGTTGGGTCCTCTACTATTTCTGCTGTTGTGGGCGGCTACCACCACCAGATCTCTGGTGGCCAAAATCTAAATGACCAGTTCTTGCCCACTTGTTCTTATGCCCCATATCATTCAACTTCTCGGCCTCAATCTACTGGGCATAAACAATCAGGCTAGAGAGGTCCATGTCCTTGATCAGCATCGCAGTCCTGCACTCCTTGAGGACCAGATTAGATACTCCATTAACAAACTTCAGCATGCTATCCCTTGGCTCGGCCACCATCTCTGGAGCATACTTTGATAACCTAGTAAACTCTAAAGCATACTCCTCCACTATCCGATTGCCCTGCCGTAGGTTCATAAACTCTACCATCTTAGCCTCCCTCAACTTTTGGGGAAAAAACCTATCCAGGAAAGCTGTGCGGAATTCTTCCTACTCCACTGGTCCTGCTTCCGCTGGCCGCCCCTCCTTCCACTGCTCATACCAAACCTAGGCTACCCCTTTAAGCTGGTAGGAAGCCAGGTCAGCACTCTCGGAGGAGCTGACACCCATAATACGGGTAATCTTCCTTACCTCATCTACAAACTCTTGGGGGTCCTTCCCCACTTTGTTTTGTGAAAATTCAGAGGATTCACATGGGTAAAATCTTGTACTCGAGCAGCAGTTGCGGACCCATTTGTGGCTACTAGAACCACCTGTTGATTCACCTGATTGGTCACGATTTGGGCTAGTAACTGAATGGCCACTCTAAACTCTATGATAGAAACCGAATCATCTTGAGGAGATGTCGGGGCTGGTGGAGCAGGTCAATTGGCATTACCGGCCATTCTTCCGTTACCGCGTCTGGGAGGCATGGTTCATTGAAATGAAGTAGAGCACGAATTAGAAGAACATTTCTGGAATTGAACTTTAACGCACGATAAGGAATATTAATAAAAGGTAATTTTTCCTAATAACATCTCGTAGCCTCCTCGTCATAAGTGTGGCCCGCTTCACACCTATGAAAAGGACTCTACTCGATGCGGCTTTCAGACATTCCGAGGATACTCTAAGCCTAGTGCTCTGATACCAAGTTTTTCATGTCCCGAGTCTACATCCTGGACGTAACATGGTACTTGAAGCCACAAGTGACCCCAAGCCAACCCCTGATCTATCATTCACTAGCATTTTGAGTAAACATGCACAACGAAACTTAAATAATAGCATAAAATATTTAAGAAAGACAAGTCTGAGAGTAAACAGTTCAAATATTCAAATAACACTGTATAAACTGGAAGTCATGTCTGTATGAAAGCCATCTAGCTGAGGAGTTACTGGGACGAGCCCTCAGCTAACTCTAAATCTAAATAAAACTAACAAATGACTAAAGAAAGAAGTTATGCCTCAGATGACGAGGACTCACACTTCAACTGCTGAGGGGGAATACTATGAACGGTAGCAACAATCTGTGCTGAACCTGAGAACCTACAGTTGTATCATGAAACGATACATCATAAAAGTATGCGTCAGTACTTTCAATGTGCTGAATAAGTAGGAGAAACATAACTGAATATAAATTTTGAACTGAAATGACACGCAATGACCAATAGGTAAGCTGAACTGAACTACTGATGCTAAACTGAAATGGTCAAGATGACCCTATCTAATGGTCAAGGACATACCCTAAGTTTGAAACACGGAGTCTGAGATATTGTACTAAACTGAGTTAAACTAATAGGGATGAAACTGAACTAACATTCTTATTTAGAAGCTGGACTGGACTTACTAGTGGGATAGTCTGTAACCGACATATAACCACGTGAGCTAGACATGTAGTCCGATGTATACACCCCACCGGTAGGACACAATATACCTTGCCAGGGTATAAAGGCATGAATTGGGCGATCACAAAATTCTGGGGCCAATCAGGCCAATAATCTGTGACTGTAACCTATGTTGGCAACGTAGTTCTGGGAACCTGGGTGCGCTAGAACCCGGTCAGCTCGGTGCTAAGTCCTACTCCCATAGAAAAACCTATACTGAATTACTAGGCTGATAGCTCAAAACTGGGGTCTAAGAATAGTCAGGGACATATAACTGAAAGTACCCTGAGAGTCTTATCGGACCAGATTCTGAAACTGGGCTCTAAACTAGTCAGACCTACTCATCTAGAAGCGTCGTGACCGTCTAAGAAAAAATTGAAATTTGAACTGGGGTCCTGTGGCAAGTCAGAGCCATATATCTTAAATGGCATAGCTGCATAATGGACCAATAACTGAATTCTTATTCTAATTCTGATATCTGGGAGGTACTACTGACATCTCGAGAATTTCTATAGTCAAACTGATTAATTGACAATTTCTTCATAGTTCTGAAGGGATTCTACATTCTAACTAAACCGAATTGGTGAGTAGCTAATAGAGAATTAAACTCATTCCAACAACACGGGAATTCTGTAATATAGCAACAACTCAAGAATTCAAGAAAACTAATTTATCAAGTCAAAAATTATTCTTATTTATGAAATATCTGCTCGTTTAATATATAAAAGATTTTCAAGGAAAAGTCAGCCCAAACATGCTTAATTCACTAGAGGGAGATTTTCAAGCAAAATCATCTTCATACAAGAATTCAGGGCATCAACTCACTCTTGTAAGAATCTCGATAAATTAAGTAAGAACTGATGGAATTCACATCAATAATAAATGAGAATATCATTCTATGAGGCATTGACGAGTAATAACATGCAATTTCTTCATATTCAAAAAACTCAGGGCTGAAACTAATAGAAAAGTTATGGAAGAGTTTTGGGGGACACAAGTGTTATACCCCTGGAACCCAAGGATCAGACCCGGGAGTAAAACGGGAAAAATCTAGAAAAAAAATATTGCAGTAGTGCAGAACGAGTCGTTAGATGACTCGTGAGGAGGCCCCACGAGTCGTCAGGTGGCTGGTGGAAAGGTTGGACAGGGCTGAGGAGCTGAGGTCCCCACAAATGTGGCAACGACTCGTGGTTAGCTACCACGAGTCGTCAGGTCCACCGTGGGGAAAGGCTGAGGATTTAATTAAGGATGAGGAAGTGTACTTGACGAAAGCTGATAACGAGTCATTATCTCGGGGGACAAGTCATCATGTCCTCCGTTAAGAGCCAAGGTGAAAAATTCCGGTGGAGTTGACAAAATGACCCAACGACTCGTTGTCCCTGGTAACAAGTCGTTAGGTCGCCCGTTAGGGTCACTTGGCAGTTATTTCCTGCGGATTAGTTAGGGCCTTCTCGTAATTTTCTACACTCCTAAGACCTAAATTACGTCGTTTTGAGGTCGGGACATGATCTTTTAAGGGTAAATCATTCATGATAAACCTCATTTGATGCATGTAAGAGTAGAGGAGTAAGAGGAAAGGGATTCAAGTGTTCTTCTTCAATTCTTCAAGATTCCATGTAGGGATTTTCGAGGGAGTTAAGAATCAAGTAATTCTAGGTATGTGGGGTCTTGAATGGGTGGTTTAGTCCCTACCCATGCCCCATTTCTTCCTAGTCTATGTTTAAGTTACAAATTCTTGATGGGTCATAACTCAAATGCATGTGTTCTCAAAAATCGAGATGAGCTTGTTGTAGTATGTCTAAAATCATGGGTTTCGAATTATTGGGTTGTTTCCACTTATTTTATTCCATATTTGATGATTTAAATCCTTAAAAGCATATGTTCCCAAATCATGGGGGTTTTAGTGAAATTCATGGTTATGGTGATTTCTCAAGCATGATACAAACTTATGAATTTTAAGCATATTTTCAATTACTCATGTTATTATGATCATGTTTCCTATAAATTTAAGCATTTTATGGATGATTAAAAATTATGGGCAATGCCCATATGTCACTTATGATTTATGAACTATGATTTTGGCCGATCCACGGGCCCAATTCCATGGCTAGTATTATGAATTCTCAAACATGTTATGGTTATCACGATTTAACTAGCCATGCATGTCATGTATGAATTTCTATGAGCACATGGCATGTTTTGGGAGTAGTACTTAACACCGAGTAGGTTCGAGGCCTAGGTTACGTCCCGAATCTCAGAACTACGTGCCACCGTAGGTTATGCTAGGACCTCCTCAGTGATTGTCCCTTTATTCCCTACGGGGCCTTCATGAGTGATATCACGCCTTTCATGGTTCATAACCTTGGAAAGTTATGGACGACCTCCCGACTAGGTTTATAGGTCGGGCTCTATGTGTGCTCATATGGGCTATGTCGGTTGTAGAAATCTCCCAATGTTCCTCATGGTTTTTAATGCATGTATGATTATGTTATTTTGGCTCAAGTCATGTTTATGACTTATTTTTCCCACCTGATACGACTATGATAGGTTTACGAATATTTTGGAAATCTTGAGCCTTACGATATATTTACGATTTCAGTCTTTTGATCATGATGTCCCCTCTCCTATAACTTTTATGTTTTAAGTATTGTTTTGCATACCTTTCATACTCAGTACCTTCCAAGTACTGACCCACATATTTTTAGGATCCGGTTCGCAGATTCAACATCGTTCCTAGCTTGCCTACAGTTCTACTCTCAGCTCTCAGCGGTGAGTCCTCATGATTCAAGGGCTTCATGTTTGGACCTTGTTATCTTTTGTTTCAGAATGTTGGGGTTAGTTGGGGTCTTGTCCCTCCAATCCGTCTATTATGATTAGAGGCTTTCGGACTTAATTGTAGTATTCCGCAATTTATTCTTGGATTATGTACTATCGTTCTTATATTTCATGTCACGTTTCCTTTAAATTCATGATTTTAAGTTAAGTCTTCTGCCTTATGTGTATGAATTAGATATATGCTCACGCCATGGGTTGACTTGGAGTCATTCGGAGCTCCTTGTCTCGTGTCTACGATCCTGGTGTACTCTAGCGTCGTGACAAACTTAGTATCATAGCAATAGGTTTGGATGTGTCCTAGGGAGTCTGAAAGCCGCATTAGGTAGTATTTTTCATGGGTGTGAAGCACGTCACACCTATGACGAAGAGGCTACTAAACTTTTTAGGAAATGTTCCCTTCTTTCATGATCTATGTCGTGCGGTGAAAATCTCTCTATCCTTCTAATTCGTGCTATTCGCGGTTGCAGAAAATTATGGCTCCCAGAAGGATTAACAGAAGGAGGAACAGAAATGATGAGGGCCATAAGGGTGGCCACGATAATGGGCATCAGCAAGCCCTACCTGTTCAGGAACCCCAAGAACCAGAGCCAGCTACCCATGCCGAGTTTCGGGCGGCTATTCAAATATTGGCGCAGGCCTTGACTGCTCAGGTCAACCAGCAGGTTGTTGCACCTGTTCCATAGAACGGCAATGCAGCGGCAACTCAGATCAAGGACTTTTTAAGGATGAACCCTACCGAGTTCACAGGGGGAAAGGTGGACAAGGATCCATACGAGTTCATTGAAGGGATCTTGAAGGTCACTCAGGTGATGGGGGTGACGAATGAGGAGTGCGTTGACTTGGCCTCTTATCAGCTGAAGGAGGTTGATTATATTTGGTTCAAGCAATGGAAGGACAGCAGGGTAGCGGGAGCGGGCCCTATCAGCTGGGATGAGTTCCACATGGTCTTTCTCGACATGTTCTTCCCTCGGGAGATGAGGGAATTGAAAGCAACCGAGTTTGTTAACCTTAAACAGGGAAAGATGATGGTGCTAGAGTATTCACTTGAGTTCACTCGCCTGTCAAAGTATGCCCCGGAGTTAGTGATGGACCAGAGGGCGCGAGTGAGCAAATTCGTGTAGGGAGTAGCCGAGTATCTGGACAAGGACTACAGAACAACCATGCTTCATCAGGATATGGACTACGCACGGATAGTCCTCTATGCCCAGTAGATGGAGGCATCTCATATGAGGCAGAGAGAGTCCAAGAGGGCCAGAACTAATAGCCACAGGTTCTCCTAGGCGAGGCCAGGGGGTGGGCCTCACCAGCAATCCTAGCACAGGTCTATTACATCAGAACCATCTTCACCAGTACCCCATCCAGGCCTCGAGACGATCATAGGAGCAAGGCCTCAGGTTCGAGGGGTCAGAATAGCATGCGCACAGAGCGCACGTTTCCATCTTGTGCTAATTGTGGCAAGAATCACCCAAGGAAATATTTGGTGGGCTCAGATGCTTATTTCGGGTGTGGAAAACTCGAACACAGACTCAGAGAAAGACCTGGAGTTCTATACTCTCCTTCATGAGATCGGGTGGGGCCCTTTGGTGTAGGACCCGGGTAAGGCCAATGAGGCGTAGTGCGGGAGTTTTATGCTAACCTCCCCACCGTAGCCTGGAGCCGAGATGAGCCGGTGGCCTATGTCAGGGGCATGCAGATTATCTTGACCCCTGCTGCTATAAACGACGCTCTAGGTCTACCCAACCCTCCCAAGTCTGAGTTGAAAGATCGTGACGTACCTAGGAACGGGTAATGGCTAGTGAACAATTTGGTGGTAGAGGAGCGTAGGGATACTACCAACTGGGGCATTACCAGGACGGGTATTCAGAGTACCTACTTTACGATGGAGGCCAGGAGGTGGCTCAATCTAGTGTCCCGGAGGATCTTTCTATCCTCTAATATCACGGACGTGACTTATCATCGGGCTTTGGTGGTGGCCGCTATTCTAAGTGGGGTGAGGGTCAATGTGGGGGCCCAAATTATTGAGGAGTGGAGGTATTTCCACACAAAGACTATTACTAGTTTGTCATTTCCTTCCCTTATCACCCAGCTATGCAAGCGGGCCTGAGTGTACCAGGAGTCCCGAGATGTCATTGTAGATTGTGACAGGCCCTTCGATCCCTTGAGGGTGAAAGGAGCTCCAGGGAGGGGCAGAAAGAAGAGGAAGTCTGCCTTAACTGGGGTGATGGGGGAATGCCACTTCTAGGCCTTCGGGGCCGTTTGAGAGGATAGAGGTCGAGATGGAAACCATGTGGGAACTCCTCAGAGGATTGCCCAGACCTTCCCCTAGTAGGCCTTCTGCCAGTCGATCCTCCACCAGCCGACCCTTCACCAGTCAACCCACTGTTGCAGCCGCCTCAAATTTGGGAGAGATACAGGGGGTGATTGCTACTCTAGTCCAGGCCCATGTTGAGCTCCGAGAGGACTTGGAGCAGGAGTGGAGAAGATGGTGCTCTCGGGACAAGCTGATTATTCGAATGTGGAAGGGGATAAAGAAGATTCTAAAAACCCTATCCCTAGAGAAAGGCCTCCATAGGTGACCCAACAGGATCTCCTCGAGTTCTCCTTCCTAAGTGTGTCCGAGGAGGGAGTGAATGCAAGCAGTGGCAGCGACAAGGCCTCCAGCTAAATGATCGCAGTATCCCCCCCAACATCTTTTTTTGCTTTATTCTGTTTTTTGGGTAGCCCCCGTTAAGGGCTTGTAAGATAACTATTTCCTTTTTCTATTTATGCTTTTGGATGTTGGTACTTATTCCTTCGAGTGCCCGTTTGACATTTGCTGACATTGGCCGTGTTGGCCCTCTTATATTCTATCACCGTGGTTTTACTTATACTCGCATTGTCTACCAAATTTTATTGCTTAATACATCTTGTTGTTTCTCTTAGAAATAGGAAATCCTACAATTTCTGGGGTTCTGCCTGGCAGCCGTCTGCTGTAGCGGGTTACTTTTTCCGCTACCACAGACCTGTCACGGCGGTCCCTTACTCGCTGTAGCGAGTCCGCTGCGGCTAGTCATCTCTTGCTGCAGCGAAACTTTCCTAACAGCACACATATATCATCTATTCATATACCTCTCCTCACCAAAACTTCACAAAATCAAATACTCATTATGTCGGTCAAGATACAAATTGGAATCCTCTAGATACCAATTGGACTCAACCCAGGAATCGACATACTCGGACAGCACGATAGAAAAGAAGAAAGTGAAAACTTTCTAGACGTCTTATAGCTTCCCGAAGATTAGATATGGACATCTACATACCAATCCGCAGGAGTCTACTCGACATTGCTCTTGTACTTGTGAGATCGGTAACCTAGACACTCTAATACCAACTTATCACGGCCCAAATGGACAAACCGTGTGGACACGTATATCGACTTTACTCAATATAAGAGCCCTTACAAACATTACTATTAATATACAAGAGATTAGTCTATTTTCTATTTTTAGGCGTTTTTAATAAGTCCTCCTCAAGGACTAGATTTTCAAAATCCTAATCAGAATAGAATTACATATTTCTGGTCCGCATCATCCACTGCAGTGGACACCTTTCTCACTACAACGGTTTCGCTATGGTGGAAATCATCCCGCCGCGGAAGATACTAGCTTGGGTCCACCCGATTGCGATTAAGCCCATTTGAATTTTCTCTCTGTGCGCCCTTCATTTTCCAGGGATTTATCATGAATTCTAAAAATTTAAATTCTCCCTTCTTTATGTGGTCGGAATTCTATAATGGCTGGGCAGATAGTTATAAATAACACTAGCACAAGTCTACAAAAATCATGCCGAAAAGGAAAAGAAACGGCCTAAACATACCTCAGACGTCGATGAACCCAAGTTAGCCGAATCTCCACTCCTCAAGTACACCAAGATACTACCTAAAAGCATCAAACCAGCCACCAACATGCTGCTAGAAGTTCCTACAATAGAATCAACACAAAACCAAAGTTTAGCAACTAGTTCTTTATGAATTCGGCAGTAAGAAATCTAAAATAACAACCTACCAACATCAACAACTCCTTAAGAATCCTAAACATACTAAGAACCAACAAAGAACAAGAACTTACCAACTAGCAACATGAAGCATCCACCAAATTGCCGGAAATGTAACTCAACAACACGATCTACTCGAAGAATCCAACTCCCTGACACCAAAATCACTTGAACTTATGACTTCTAGCCCCAAAATCCATTGAACATCTTGGAGAGACTATGAGATAGTTTTCTTACGAATAGATTTACTGGAAAATGGATTTGAATAACCTATAACCGACTAAGGGGACTTAAATAGTCCGTTTTGTTGCAATAAGAAAAGGCTATTCCCACCTCTTAATTTTGATTNCTTGGAGAGACTATGAGATAGTTTTCTTACGAATAGATTTACTGGAAAATGGATTTGAATAACCTATAACCGACTAAGGGGACTTAAATAGTCCTTCACCGCCTTGGCCGTTTTTGACGTGCCTAGTTTTGCGGTCTCGTAAAATGTGAATATCTCTCTATTTCGAAGTCGTATTGGAGAATGATTTATTGTATTGAAAACTAGACTTTTATACCTTTAATTTGATAGGTCATAGGCCTTATAACTCCTTATAGATTTGGAGAAAAGTTCCGAGATATTTGATCCAAATTTCATAGAATTTAAGAAAGAAATTTGCGATAACTTTTGCCAAATTTCACTCTACAACCTAATTGACATTTAATCTTAAATACATCCAAAGAGTGAATCAAATACCTCATAACACATTCTTATTAGTATATTAAATACTCTTAGTCCTACCTCGAAAGTACAGATTTATTTCTCAAATTATACGGATGTTACAACATCTCCCCATTTAGCTAAAAATTCTGGTGGGAACGGAAATACAATCTTTGCATTAGTTTTAAATTTTTGGGTCATGGGGCAGGTGTATTATTTTGTGTCGAGTTGAAAAGAATCTAGTGGGCTAAATTTTTTACTCTACCTAATAAGAAAAGAACATATAATAAATAATTTTAAAAAATAAAATAAAAAAGAGGTTGTTAGTTTCAAG
>JACEIK010005885.1:75909-90316 GCA_018107945.1 Datura stramonium
AACATCACTTATATTTCATCTTTTTAAATTTCACTCGATATTTTATTCTTCTTTTCAAAAATAAAAAGATAACAAATTTAATTTGTATACGTCGATTCTTGCATGATGCCACGTCAAATTGGTCCTCCATAATTACAACTTACAAGCTGTCCTTCTCCAAACGTCAGCAACTCACTCTGCTTTGACTAAAAGAATCAACTTGCATATATTCAACCTCAATAATATCTGAATAATTCATTCAAAGAAATAGAAAGGTTTGCTTTTGAATAATCTATGAGTTGTCTTAATATATCCTTTTTTTCTGTTTAAATATATCTGTTTTAGCCTAAAAATGAATGAATTAATTAAAAGGTAGTATCAAACGCTTATTATTATATCAAAAGTTATAACTAATAGAAGGATGCAATTTTATTTATAATTAGGCTCATCAAGCAAACATCATGTTCGGCTCCGGCCAAGGCCACCTCATGTCCCAACCTCTTCATAAGTCTTGTCATAGATAGAATATTGATATTACCCAACAAGTTACATTAAATGTGAAACTTTTTAACAAGAAAAAGGATATATAAAGCTTAAACTTTAAAGTATAATCTATTAATCTTTCCGTTTCTTTTTACTTGATAGAACAAGATTTACACATTCTTTTTTAAAAAATTATAGGGGTTGTAATTTGACAAATATAACCTTAATTGACAGACACTTTTGAAAAAATATAATAATCACTCTTTTCACATTCTATAGTGACTTAAGTACTAAGGGTAGAGTCGAAAAAAACATGATCAATTATTTCTTGAGCTTCTACACTGACAATTATTTTAGAACAAATATTTTTAATATATCTATCAAATAAAAAGAAATGGAGGGAGTTTACGAGTTTAATAAACTCTAAAAGTCTGTTTTTTTTTCTTCTTTTTTTTTAGTTTGGTGAGTATCATAGCTTAGATATGTTAAAAATATTACCTTGATTACGTAGTTACTTTATTGTTTCAGATCAATAGATATAATTCTTTTGGCATGGTCATTTCTTCTTGGGGTGAAGGGTCTCAATGAAAAAATACTTACTCCCTCAGTTTCACGATACTATTTGGATTTCAAAAGTCAAACTTCTTAATACAAATCATGAATATTCAAAATTGACATTGCGGAATTTTGCAGGGATTGATGAAATGTCAATGGATATGAAAAGTAAGACATTAACCATTATAGGGACCGTTGATCCAGTGACCGTGGTGAGCAAACTGCGCAAATTTTGGGCAGCAGAGATAATTTTAGTAGGACCAAAAGAGGAACCAAAGAAAGAAGAAGAACCATCCAAAGAAGAGACAAAGAAAGAGGAAGAGCCTAATAAAGAAGACAAGAAAGAAGAAACAAAAAAGGAAGAAGAAGCGAAGAAGCCAGTGATACCAGTAGGCATGGTAATGCCATATAGACCTTATTATCACCCTCCTCTGCACACATATTACCAAGTTCATCACAGCATAGAAGAAAATCCTAATGCATGTGCCATCTGTTAATTTATTTTTTTTAAATGAATCGAAGCAATAAAGGACTATTTATTCGAAGGTCACTTTGTCACTATGCTTGGTTGGGACTCTTTAGAATCATATATGTATATGTGGACAAACATCTACTACTACTATAACGTTGTCTTGGTTTATCCTATTAATATGAACCCAAGACCACTAGCTTTCAAGAATATATACGAGCTTTTGTGGATAGATACTATGATCCCTTATTTGTACCTTCAAAATCATGCGTTCTTGCGATTATCTAGATGTACATTAATGCAATATAATTTTGATAGTAATATTCCATAAAAGGTGGATTTTTCATTGTTAATCACAATATAATATAAATGTCTCTGGCTTGGATTGAGAAGGATGAGACATGTTCCAAATATATTGTTCAAATAACTTGTTTCTATTCAATCCTCGTATATATGTCTTTATTTTATTTCACCAGTTAGAGTCCTGCACAAAGTTCGAGTTCCGCGTGACTGAACTTGGTTAATAAATTTAAAATTCTAACTCGATAGAGTATTTTTTGGTCGAAAGAAATTGAAAACTAACTTGAGCAATCAACATATAATTTTGTCAGTGCATAAACGATTCCTGTAAGTAGTGAGTGAACCAAATAATAAACTCCTCGAAGTGTGTTTGATGTAACAGGTCACTTTGGGTGGTCTACCTTGGAACTTAACCTAGCCACACAAATAATCTTCTTTAACTTATTTTTTGTATGTTTCCCAAATAATATATTTACTAGATATAATATTTTAACGGGAAATAGAGGGAAATAGAGGATCAAAGTATAGAATGGCTATGTGCAAATTAGATGATGCTTGGACTTGTGAATAGTTTAATTTTTAAAATTAAAACAATAACAGTAAATTCAGTAGAATTTCATAAATAAGGGTAATTTGATTAAATTATTTTTATTTATTCTTGATCTCAATTATTTTTTTCAATAATATGGAGTTAATATCTCAAAAGGTCACTCAACTATGATAATTTATGTTAGATAAGTCATTGAACTTGGTTTGTATCAACAAATCAATTAACTTATAGTTTTTTTCATTAAAATCACTTCAACTGTCATATCATAAAAGAAAATTTCATAAAAATAAAATTTAATATTTTATGTCATGCAAATATGGAGCCCACATATGGACCCCACATATATAATTTTTCTTAAAACAAAACTCTCATTTTTTATACTCAATTCACTCACTCACACATCAAAATGAGTTTTATCTAAAACCATTCAAACTAGGTTTTTATTTTATTTATATTATATCTATGACAAAGTAGTAGTCATATACCTTTAATGAAATTAATTAATTAGCTCATAAAAAGTATACATTTATGTTATTTAAACTGAAAAAAATAAGTTGAAATTAGGCTTTTCTTCTATACTTTTTGCCCAAATTATACCATATGAAAATATATTAACTATATGAATTTAATAACAATAATTGTTTCTAGAAGTTCGAATAAATGTAAACATTTACTCATTTACTATTTTTTAATTGATTAAGGACCGAAGAAGTATTCAAATATTTCTTATACGAATTAGGAGAAATGAATATGCAAAAGTTCATTGCGGTAGTTTAATCAGTTTAAATATCTCACATATTTTTTACGAGTCAATTTCACGAAAGATCACGTCATCTTATATTTTAATAAAAACATATACAATACTCATTTTTAACAAATATAAAGGACTAAAACAACAAAAATATATATTTAAAGATCATTCTAAATCAAACACTAAATATAAGAATTATCTATGTTATTAGTATTATTGTTATTTCTTAGATGTTTTTACGAGTCAATTTCATCAAAGATCACGTCATCTTATGTTTTAATAATAAGATATACAATACTCATGAAAAGATTTTAGATGAAACGCAATTTGATGTGTGGTGGGTGGATTGGGTATAAGAAATAATTTTTAAAATTTTTATTTATTTATGGGGTTAATATTTACATGGCATTAAAAATTAAATTATTTTGTCATGTAAGAGTTTCTTTAATTTATGATATATTAAGTTAAGTGATTCTGTGAGAAAAAAGCTATAAGTTGAGTGATTTTATTGATACAAATCAAAGTTCAATGACTTTGCAACATTAATTCTCAAATTTGAATGACCTTTTGAGATATTAACTCTATTTATTGAGTAAGAATAAAGATAAAAATTAATAAATAATTATATTTTGATTTCTCATGTAACAATTATTTTGAATAATCTATTAGCACGACAAGTAAAATAAACAGAATAAAATGCCAATTTAATTAATACTATGTTGCTATGTAAATTAATTTGTATTAAGTGAAGCTAAAAGGGGTACGCAATACATGTAGTTTTCAGTAGATCTGACATTTGTGGATAGAAACAAGGGAAAAATCTCTTTAACTTCTGAAATTAGTATACATAGAACCCCATGTCAACTTCTATATAGTAGTGGAACTAAATTATTTCGTGCAAGAAACCATGTATATTTAGTGATAAAATCAAAATTTTCATTGAGATAATTTAAAATTTTAAAAAAAATAAATGTACAGAACAGCACAAAACCTTGAATACCTTCATTACGTAGTTACGTTATTGTTTCACATCAATAGATATAATTCTTTTGGCATGGGCATTTCTTCTTCGGATGGAGGGTCTCAATGAAAAATACTTACTCCCTCACTTTCACGATATTATTTGGATTTTGAAAGTCAAACTTCTTAACTTAGGTCATGAATACATATTCAAAATTGACAGGGATTGATGAAATGTCAGTGGATATGAAAAGTAAGACATTAACCATTATTGGGACAGTTGATCCAGTGACCGTGGTGAGCAAACTGCGCAAATTTTGGGCAGCAGAGATAATGTTAGTAGGAGCAAAAGAGGAATCAAATAAAGAAGAAGAAGAACCATCCAAAGAAGAGACAAAGAAAGAGGAAGAGCCTAATAAAGAAGACAAGAAAGAAGAAACAAAAAAGGAAGAAGAAGAGAAGAAGCCAGTTATACCAGTAGGCATGGTAATGCCATATAGACCTTATTATCACCTTACTCCTATGCACACATATTACCAAGTTTATCTCAGCATAGAAGAGAATCCTAATGCAGTGTGCCATCTCTTAATTTTTATTTTTTTTAACGAATCTGAGTGATAAGGGACTATATCAAATCTTTACTCAAGGTCACTTTGTCACTATGCTACTATGTTAAAATTGGTTGGGATTCTTTGGAATCATGAACGTACATAACATCTACTACAGTACTACTACTGCTATAACTTTATCTTGGTTTATCCTATTAATATGAACCCAAGACTACTAGCTTTCAAGAATATAGAGGAGCTTTTGTGAATAGATGATCCTTCAAAATCAATTATACTGAAACCTCGTTATAACAGTCATTCATTATAATAGTATTTCATTTGTAATGGTCTGGTGTTACTCCAGAATCGCTTTTTCATATTATATTTTACTTCTCTAAAACAACATTCTACCTATAACAGTAGTAGCGTTCAGTATAGCGGTACACTGTGTAAAATTACCCTTCTATAACAGTCATACTCAAATGTTATGCAATAATATTTTGTAAAAGAAAAAATTATGTATACAAATAAATATCAAAATATTTATAGTAATCATTATTAATGTCATGCACNCACATAATAAATTTCTATAAATATCTAAAAGAAAAAATTATATTAAAATAATGACCGCCAGTTATGATCGTAACTTCATGAGAAAAGACTATTGTTATTTTCCTTTTTTGTTACATTCACATTCTTTCTATTTTTGGTTAAATGATTAACACATACCTTTTACTAGGGGTGGGCATTTTCGGTCGGTTCGATTCAATTTGAGAAATTCGATTCGATTTTTTTGATTTTCGATTTGTAAAATTAATAACTAAAATCGAACTGAAATAATTTCAATTCGGTTAATTTATTTTTGATTTTCGATTTTACAAATGTGCAATAGCAATTCATTCCAAGAATTTTCAGTTGATACTTTCCAGTTGCTATTGCCTATTTGCTTGCTGGAAATTTCGATTTTATAAAATTATACATTGTCAAGAAGAAGAAAATAATCATTAATCTGTAGAACTTTCAGAGAAATTAGCTCACTTCGCTGCTGCTAATGGCTGTATGCTAATTCATAATTCCTTTCCTATAGTGAAATGATTCACTTGATCACTTCAATCAATAGGTAATTAGGGCTTGGGCTGTTGGGCAATGGGCATTAGTGATTTAGTGGGCTGGGGAGTGGGAACCGGCTGGGTTTGGCTGTTAGTGGGCTGGGGCAGTGATAATTAATAAGTTTTGGGCCAGGGAGTTGGGTACTGGGTAGTATAATATTTTTGGTCTATTCGGTTATTTCGGTTAACAAAATAGACTTGTTCAAAAATCGAAACCGAAATCGAATAACTGAAATTATCAAATTTAAAATTGAAACGGACTGAATTAACCGAAAAACTGAAACCGAAATTTAAAAAATTCAGTTCAGTCGGTTTTTTCGGTTTGAACTGAAATGTGCCCAGGCCTAATTGGTACACAAAATCATTAAATTAGAATTGTGCATATTTTTATTTATAACAGCTAAATGAGATCTAAATATTAACAGCATCTCAATATAGCGGCCATAATTTTTTCAAACACTGCCACTGTAATGAGATTTTACCGTATACTCCATTATGTATAGAATTTTGCTTCATTTTTTTATATTTAATTACTACACGTAATTTGGAAAGAGCTAGTGTTTGTCGTGAACCTCTTTTCTTGGAGTATGTTATTGGAATTTATTGGAATTAATCATGCTTTCTTCTGTTATCTAGATGTACAGTAATGCATTATAATTTTGATAGTAATATTTCATAAATGGTGGGGTTTTGATTATTAATCACGGCATAGAAGATAATTCTAATGCATGTGTCATCTCTTAATTAATTTTTTTCACGAATAGAAACGATAAAGAACTGAATCTTTAATCAAGATCACTTTGTCACTATACTACTATGTTAAAATTGGTTGGGACTCTTTGGAATCATGTGTGTATATGTGCACAAACATCTACTACTACTATAACTTTGTGTTGGTTTATCATATTAATATGAAACCAAGACTAGCTTTCAAGAATATAAAGCTTTTGGGAATAGATGATACGATCCCTTATTTGTACCTTCAAAATCAAGTATATACTATTGTGTATAGATAGAATTTAGTAAGAATTTTGCTTCCTTTTTTAATATGTAATTACTACACGTAATTTGGAAAGAGCTTGTGTTTGTCATGACTCGTGAACCTCTTTTCTTGGAGTATACTATGGGAACTTATTGGAATTAATCATGCTCTCTTACTATTAATATCCAGATGTACATTAATGTAATATACTTTTGATAGTAATATTTCATAAAAGGTGGATTTCTTAAAGATTTTTTGGCTAAATTTGTTGCATCGGGTGGAAATGAAACCTTTACTACTCTTTTCAATAACTACCTAAAGAGGTGAAGGATGCTTTTCAACTTGATAAATGCCAGCTTCCAAGTATTAGAATTAGATATGACAAAGTGAACTTCTTTAAAAGTTAAGTTTATTAGATAGTTTACAGGAAGAGAATTTCTTTTTGTCTATCTCTTCTTGAAAGGTTGGTTGCCCAACTTTTTTTTACTATTGAGGTAAGGTCTATATCTCCTAACTTTTGTAATTGATCGTTTTGTAGCAGATATGGTAGGGGTCTCGGCCTAACCCACAACACCAAGGGCTACCTTGGTGATGGCTTCAATTAAAAAAAAATCACAATATAAATGTCTCCGGCTTGGATTGAAAAGGAGTGAAAAAAGTTGTAATGAGATAAATGTAAAATCTTCACGTTTAATCAGATGTGTTGTGTTACATTTTTTTAAAAAAAGAACGTTTTCTATTTTAATAGACCTTGCTGTGAACTCGAATTTGGGTTGTTGGAGCTCGTAGGTATTAAATATCAATTGAAAAATAAAACAAATCAAACTAGTAAAAACGATTTGCTGGCAAGTTGCACATACATATATGCTTGTCCGAATAACTTGTCTCTGTCAGTTCTCGTATGCCTCTATTTCATTTCATCACTTTGAATACTGCACGAAGTTCGAGTCCCACCCGACTTAAACTCTGTATTTATGTTATAGAATTTATTTTAATATATAAAAATAATTTATCAAGAATTTAATAAATTATTTAAAATTTAAAATCTAATTAAAATTAATAAATTTAAAATTCTAACTCAATAGAGTATTTTTTGGTCGGAAGAATTTGAAAACTAATTTGAGCAATCAACATATAATTTTGTCATTGCATAAACGATTCCTATATCATAAGTAGTGAGTGAACCAAATAATAAACACCTCGAAGTGTGTTTGATGTAACAGGTCACTTTGGGTGGTCTACCTTGGAACTTAACCTAGCCACACAAATAATCTTCTTTAACTTATTTGTTTGTATGTTTCCCAAATAAATTTTTTACTAGATATACTATTTTTAGGGGAAACAGAGGATCAAAATATAGAAATGCATATGTGCAAATTAGGCGATGCTTGGATTTTGTAAATAGATTAATTTGTAAAAGCAAAACAACAACAATAAACCCAATAAAATTCTATGAATAAAGTGCGGAAAGAATAAAATGTATTCAGACTTAACTTCTATTTTTATATAAGAAAAAAATTATTTTCAATAAATTCCAACTCAAAAAGGAGTTTTCAAAGAAGTTTTAAAAGCAAAACAAATAACAACAAAGGAATGTCAATTAACAACTCAAATAAGTCGTTCTATGGTCAAGCTGAAAGGATCTATTTATTTGTTGGAGTTCTGCCTAGACAAGTAAATAAAGGGGTTGCTCAACATGAATAAATGGAAAATTCTTAATTTCCAGATTAGGAAAAAGAAACGTCAGGAGATAGTTTTTTTCTAATACTCCATCCGTATCATTTTACTTTTCATGTTTCTTTTAATGTCCTTTAAGAAAAATGTTTTTTTCGTTAAAATATTTTACTAAAAAATATTAAGTGACTATTTTCAGCGATATTTTAATTGAATCAATAGGAAAATAAAAAATAATAATAGTGTTATTATATGAAAAATCATGAAACTTTCTCACCATGTGTTTTATAGTACAAATTTTTTCATTGATTTGTGATGGAGAAAATCTCTATTTCTAATAGTGACTAAAAAGATAATTTAATTAAATTATATTTATTTATTCTTTAATCTCAATTATTACTATTCTCTTTTTCACCATATTTATTGAGTAAGAATAAATGTAAAAACTAATAAATAATTATATTTTAATTTCTAACATAACAATTATTTTGGATCATTTATTTTAAATAAAAATGACAAGTAAAATGAACCGGAGGAAATATGAGATTATTAATACTATGTTGCTATGTCAATTAATTTGTATTATTAAGTGAAGCCAAAAAGAGTACGCAATGCAGGCAGTTTTCAATAGATCTGACATTTGTGACTAGAAACAAGGGGTAGAATCTCTTAACTTCTGAAATTAGTATACATTGTAGCCTAGGTCACAATCTATAGAGTAGTGGCACTAAACTATTTCGTGTCACAGTCTGTAGAGTAGTGGTACTAAACTATTTAGTGCAAGAACATATGTATATTTACCAGCAAAATTAGAATTTATTAAGACAATTTGAAATATAGAAAAATCAAAGGAATTTATACACACATATATACATACGTACATGTACTTTTTTTTTTTATTGAATTAACTCCAGTAATGGAGATTTGAAACCATGAAATTGAGAGAGTGAAGATTAGCGAGAAGAGGAGATATTTTTTGTAAAGATTAAAATTGAAAATCTGTATTAACCAATACAATGTATGTACTATATATATAGCTGTCTAACAAATCTCAACTAACTTCTGATAACAGAATTAAAATATCTGCTAATCTAATCTAACTACCTGACTTATAGTACTTATATAGTGACCCCTGCACGTTTAGCACTCCTAGCTTGGATAGGAGATATTCATGTTGAGGCCTATTCAATCCTTTGGTCAAGATACCTGTCAGCTGCCCTTTAGTGTTCAAGTATCTAGTTTCCACCAAACCCTTTTGTATCTTCTCTATAATGAAGTGACAATCAAGTTATATGTGTTTGGTTCTCTCATGAAAAACAGAATTTGCAGCAATCTGCATTGCTGGCTTTCTATCACTCTGGATCACAATTGGTGCTTCAATTCTGCTCCCAATTCTTTGAACAATTCTTGTATCCATATCACTTCTACAATATAGTTTTTCATGCTTCTGAACTCAGCTTCGGTTGAGCTTCTTGACACAACTCCGTCCTTGCTTTTTTGATTTCCATGATATTAGTGAGTCTCCATATTTCACCAGAAATTTAGATATAAATATTTTTGTATTTCGGCATGCTGCCCAGTTTACATCACAGAAGACAGTTACTTGTTTTGATGTTTTGCTTGATAGAAGAACTCCAATCTTGCTTGTCCTTTCACATATCTCACAACTCTCATGGCAGCATCCAAATGGTATTTCTTTGGTTGGTATAAGAACTGACTCAAAGTATGTACTGCAAAAGGAATGTCAAGTTTGGTAACTGTCAAATACAACAGTTTTCCAATGATCATCCTTCTGTATTTACTAATTTCATCTATCAGTGGATCTATTCCTGAACCCTCAATTACCTCATCATATTCTTTGGTAGTGAATTTGGTATTAGGATCTATAGGAGTGGAAGCTGGTTTTGCAATGCTCAGACCAGTTTCCTAGATAATCTCCAGAGTGTACTTTCTCTGATGCATAACTATTCTCTTCGCTAATCTAGCAAATTTAATTTCGAGGAAGTACTTGAGTTCTCTAAGTCTTTAATTTTAAATACCTGTTGCAGTATGTCTTTGCCTCTGTAATGAGAGTCATATCACTTCTTATAATCAGTAAGTCATCTACATAGACCAAGAGAATAATGATAGAAGAATAAATTCTTTTGGTAAATAAAGAGTAATTCCAATGGCTTTGAATAAAGCCAAGATTAACCAAAGCTTTAGTAAGTTTCATATTTTCATTTCATAGGTGCTTGTTTAATCCATAAAGGGATTTGATGAGCCTACATACAAGTTTCTCCTCCTGCTCAGCAAATCCAATTGGATGGACAAAACCTTGAGGAAGAGCCACGTTTACTTCATCATGAAGGTTACCCTGCAGAAAAGCATTATATATATCCATCTTATGTACATGCCAGTTTTGAGCAGCAGCAAGAGCAAGGACTGATCTAACATAAACCATCTTGGCAACTGGAGAAAAGGTCTCCTAATAGTCAAGCCCCTCTCTTTGATTAAAGTGTTTGGCCATTAACCTAGACTTAAACCTCTCCACAGGACCATCAGCTGGTGTTTAATATTAAATACCCATTTATACCCAATGACCGACTTGCTAGCAGGCAAAGGGACCAACTCCCAAGTATGGTTTTCCTCAAGAGCTGAAATTTCAACTTGCATGGTCTGCACCTACCTAAGATCCAAACTAGTTTTCTCAAAATTAGAAGGTTATAACCCAGTGGATATAGAAGCAATGAATTCCTGATAAGAGGGGGATAGATGATCATATAAAAGGTATTTGTCCATGGAAAAAGTAGAAGCGGTAACATTGTCTTTCTACCGGATAAGAGCTTTCCTTTCTCTAGAGGACTATCTTAGCAAAGAAGGAGGTAGAGCAGGAGATGCAGGTGGAGCAGGATCAAGAGAAGGAGAATTAGAAGAGGTACAAGCAGGAGGAGGAGCAACTGCATGTGGCTTAAGAGAATCTTCAACCAACTCATCAGGTAAAAACATTCTCCAATCATCGGACGGAGAAACATGGAAAGGAAATATGTCCTCCCTAAATTGAACATCCCTATTGATAAAGAGTGTTTTCTATGTAAATCATAAAGAATACACACTCTAGTAGTAGGACTATAACCCATGTGGATAGCAGAAACACTTCTAGAGTGGAATTTGTCTCCTTTAGGTAATTGAACAACAAAACATAGACAGCCAAAGACTCTGAGATGAAGTAGAGAAGGCTTAGCTTTATGAAACACTTCATAGGGAGATTGACCTCCCTAAACAGATGAAGGAAGTTTGTTAATGATATGAGCAGCTGCCAGGATATAGTGACCCCAAAACTGTAATGAAATATGACTTTGAAATCTCATTACTCTTGCAACCTCTAGAAGATGCCTGTGTTTTCTCTAAGCTACTCCATTCTTCTGAGAAGTATAGATGCAAGTTCTCTGATGGATGATTTCATAGGAACTAAATAAGTTGTGGCACTCATGGTTAACAAACTTTGTGCCATTGTCAGTTCTAATGATTTTGACACAAACATCAAATTGTGCTTTTACCATAGTCGGAAAGTTTTGCAAAATGACAAGAAAATCACACTTGAATTTTATTAAGAAAATCCACACCGTTCTAGAACAATATCAACAATAATAATAAAGAATTTGTTGCCATAAAAGTTTGAGACCTTATAAGGTCCCCAGATATCACAGTATAGAATATGAAAGGGAGTAGTAGATCTAGAACTACTACTAGGGATAGGTAATCTAGTTTGCTTAGGTAATGGGCAAATAGAACACTTATGAATTTCCTGGACACAAGACTTAGTGGATATAGAAAAGAGATGAGTAATGGCTCTAGAGGATGTGTGACCAAGACTCTTATGCCAAAGAGAGATATCAGCTGTGTTGATAGCATTCTGAAAAGTCAAAGATTTAATGGTGGAACTGATAGGAGGAGGATTTCCCCTACTGGGAGCTTGAGTAGGCAAAATATAGAAACCATTAGATTCTCTACCAATCACCTTCACCTGCCCTCTAAAGAGGTCCTTAAAAATAATGAAATCGGGAAAGAAAGATACAGAATATTGTAGGGACTTTGTGATTTCAGAGACAGATAACAAGTTGAATCTAAATTCAGGAATAAATAGGACATTATTTGTAATGGCATTATCAAATATGGAATAAGTTCCTATGTGAGAAATGTTAATTGTGTATCTATTGGGAAAGTGAACTCCATCTGAGTATCTTCCGCTTTCTATAAGTCGGTAAAAATACCTGATTGTGAGGTCATATGATTTATATCTTCAGAATCTACAACCCAAACCTCTTGTTTATTTATTGTTATAGGAATAGGGATAGTACCTGTGGCATTTTCCGAAACAATGTGACTTGATAACACTGAAAATACACTTCAAAAGAATTATACAACAGTCATTAATCAAGTAAAGTATTCAACCGGGGTCAGGGTTGATCCCACGAGGAATATGGTTAAGATTTTGACTAATTCTATTATTTACGCTTTTAGTTCAGTTATTTTTCAAGGGGGATTTTGTAAACGAATAAATAACAATATGGTAAGATTGTGTTGTTGCCAAAGATTTGCAAATAACTAGGGGGGTGTTCCCCATGACTTCATAACTACATAGGATTTGCTACACTCGTGATCTATTCCAATACTTAGCTTGTAGATTCGATAAGTTACCTTCATCTAAACGGATAATTCACCCCTATTAGATGACTATCCTCATTCACCAGATTAGGTCTCATTAGTATTCCCACTTTACCCTTATCAGTGATTTCAAATTAACTTTTCTGCAACCATGGTTCAAGTTATTAATTGAAAGTTGATAGTTTTAAGTCTTTGTTGTAATTTCCTTTTCCTAATCTCTACTTCTCTAGGTTCAAACAAATAGATATTATAGGCTAGTTCTAACATTGCGCACCGTTAATAATCAATTATAATGAAGAAAAATACAATACAGGCATTCGTATTGGTTTAGAATTACTTTGTGTTAAACCTTACTTTGTCATTCCACCATGGTTCCCACAACCTTAGTTGTGGAAGTTTAGTTACTCATAATTTCAAGAACAAAAGTAGAAGACATAAAAAAATTCATGATAAATAACTTACAATCTTGAGTGAATCAAATCCCAAGTATCAATTGCAAATTGATCTTCAAAATCAAGAACACAAGATGAAAAGTATGTTGTTCGAATATCAATTATTGATTCAATCTCCAAGTAATATTAGAAAAACTCCAAAAATACCATAATACTAATAATCAAATAAAAACTACAACGAAAGTATTTATAAAATCATTAAATTCCTTTCCTAAATTAGCAAGGAATGCAGTGCCGGGATGACCTATGAGTTGTAGTATGCTGATACGACTCATGGTGTGTAATCATAGCATGGATGGCAACCTCTGATCTCCCCAAGTACGGGTGCCCAATATGACCCGTGATAGGTGACTATGAATCATACCGATTATCCGTGGTTAGAACTCCTGAACCATAGCATCTCTGATCATCATACTGCGAGCCTTTACTACGATCGTACTATACTTGTATGAATCGTGGTATCTACTCGTGCCTTGAGGATGTCAACTCTGATAACTCTCTGATTCTAGATACGAGTCGCTAGTATGAGTCATACAATATCGGTACGACCCATGATACCTCTCGTACTCTGGGGTTCTGAACTTTGTCAATTCTTTGATCCTTTGTTACGGGCACTCACAACGGCTCGTAACAAGGTGATATAAGTCGTACTGAGGACCGTAGAATGCCATTTTTGCAAATTTTCCACTTTTTTCACCAATCCAACTCCTAGAATTGATTTTTCTTATAACAAGAACAAACATACCTTATATCCACATAAATATACCTAAGTACTAGCATATTTTCTATGTTTTAAGCAGCTAAAGTTCTTTAAAACCACGGAACATCAACACCCTCAACTTAGAACTTTTTCATGTCCTCAAGCAAATAAAAAAATAATATACACATGATGCTTAATTGAAAAGAAACCTAGAAGACTCACAACCGGCATATTAAGAACTTTCACAC
>JACEIK010005885.1:90373-100813 GCA_018107945.1 Datura stramonium
CACATGTAGCTACTCACCATAACACAAAGGGATCTAAAGATGACATCAAATTATCAACAGACAACTGAGCATGCACTAATGTTGTTTACATAGACAACTAGCAGTTAATAATGTAACCCATGTACCCTCACAACAAAAGAAGTCTCATATACTCACAATATTATGCATATAAAAAAAACTGGGACTATCAACAAAGCACTCACTCTCACGAAGAAGGTCAAACACTACGTGTGAGATACCATAGATTTTCTCTTATTTTTTCTACTTTAGTTATTCAGACATTCGGATTAAGATCACTATTGGACTTTTATCGGCTTGTAATGTAGGCTCGGAGATGGGTATGGTAATTATGGATAAATTGGTAATTATGGATAAATTGACTCAATCCTCCTTGGCATTACACTGATTTTGGATCCACTTCCAACTTTTTTCTTTTTCTTTCTCCCTTTTTGTCCCTTATCCTTCTTTTCTCCCTTTCTTCAACTCGTGGGTGTGGTTTGTTTTTCACTTCACTTTTAATTTTCTCTTAATTCAACCTTCTTTTTTATTTTCTTTTATTTTATATCTTTCTTAACTACATTTCCATTTCTTTTCACCAACTAGTTTTTTTATTTTCTTACACTACTAATTTTTGCACCCTTACAGTAGCCACCCCCAACTTAGATATTTTTTCTGGGTTGAGGTACACAATATTCAAGTAGAGACCAGGGCCAAAGCAAGTTCATTAAAAAATAGGAAGGTGGATAGGCTAGTCAAGGAAGATGGTCAATTTAGGTACAAACATTAGGATCAAGGAATATTCATTTTATTTGGTAGGAAAAATTAGGTTAAAAAGTGAGTTTATTCAAAGACAACCTATGATCCTTTACTAAGCAGCTATCCTCTATCCTAAGTGTGATTAACCAGGCAAGTTGTAGGTCACATACACAGAGGCGAACTAAGTAAGTACCTCACTCTCACATGGCACAGGGTCACATCACTAACTACTACCTATCCAGTTCATGCATAGTTAATCTATTCTATCAAATCTATATTTCAAATTCCATCAAAAGATTCACATTGGTCATACTTCTAACATACATGCCACATAGTTCGTTGGAATATTCAAGAGGGGTTATTTTTTCAAGATCAAACACATGCACAAAATTCGGCTACTAAGTACTCCTAGAAATTTAACAAAATATACATACACCCTAAACATGATGATTCTACTAGANCCCACAAAAAAATATGCCTTTGTCCCCAAAGCATCAAAATCAAATAAGGAGTGGGATAATACATGTGGTGCCCTAGATGCTCCAGTTAGCCTCAATAGGCAGTGTGGTGGCACACTCTCCTCCTCAGTAATTGTGGCGCCAATGATGGCCGACGCACTCAATGGTACGATGGTGATGATAGGGGTAACCTCCGCCCTATTAATAGCCTTGGTCGTCTCTGTGACCTCAATAGTCCTCTAGGCTGAATGTGGCTCACCCAAAAAGTCCTTATCACTCACGATCCGATCTGGTGCAGTAGCCGAGCTCTCAGCTCCTATCACTCTCTCTTGCATCTCTGTCATGTGTAGGTCATGTGTCTGCTGGCTAGCTAATGTTGCCCTCTTATTCTCTTTCCTAGATCTCTTCTTCTTTTTCCTACGGGTCTCCCCTTCTTCCACCCCACTCGTCTTTCACTTACCCTTATCTCCAGCAACCGACTCATAGGTCCAGAAATCTCCTATATACATTTCATCATCGAGCTCCTCATCAAACAATGGGATGGTTGGGGCTAGAAATATAGCTGGCTGTCGAGATGACAACTTAGCAACCTCGCTCCTTAGCTTGTGCAACTTATGCCTTATGCTCTGATATTAGGTATATCCGATAACCAATCATTGAGTTGTAACTCAAACCCATCAAGTCATGTGTGTAGAACTCTAGTAGACTCCTTGATCTCGGCTTAACCTGATCCATTAGCATACTCACTCTCTTTTTTGAGAGGGTTAGCCATTTGGCCATCTTCTGTAGAAACTTCTCAGGAACCATCACATATCGGCCAAATGCCTGGCTAGGTACAGTCGATGCTGGCGGGGAAGATGTGCTAGGTGTGGATGCTATATCTCTGGCCTTAGTAGTTGGCATCTCACTACTCTGCTCCCCTCGAGTAAGGGCATCAGTCTGCTTTCCCCTACTCGCTCTAGTCCTAAGATTGTAGTTTGTCCTCTAACCCCAACCACTAAGTTCATCTCATCTCTGATAAGAGTAATATCAGCTATCCTCATTCCTTCGATCAGGACGCAAAGGTCCTTTATTATCTTGACACCAGCCTCCCTACACAACTGGAAGACAAGGCTCGAAAATAAAAAAACTGGTGCTCAGTGCTAGGGCTCTATCCCGAATTTCCTCAGCTATAGTCCTCAAGATGTTCAACTCATACTCTTACATAATGCATGCCACCAATCCTGCTTGATGAGAACTCAATATATTATCATTCGCAATTGATGCCAATATGTGGCAGACTAGTGTCCAGCAAGCTTTCGCTATGAAGTTCAACAAAACCTTTGTCACTTGTCGTCCACTAGTCACCCATTCAACTTCCTCTTTGCCTCGGTAATGACATTGGCCCGCTACTTAATATTCATCTGCCTCTCCTTTGCACTCAGCTGCTTAACCTTTTTTAAGGCCTCCATTCGGTAATCATATTTTGTATAGCAGCTGGCTCTGGAAAGTTTGGGCCATGTAGGAACCTGGAAACGGTCCTCTCTGAAATGTCAACTGGTCTCCCTTAGACTACCACACTATCGAGCCTGAGCTGATTCCTCACTTTCTACCCTATTAGTGTCTGCACTTCCAATGTTGCTAAGTAGTTGGCATAGAACTCCCAAACCATCTCGATATTATATCTCTCAGGAGACCTGGTCATCTATGTGAATTTATACCAGTCAAATAGCCTTTTCAACCCTTCGACCTCATTCAGTGTCCCATTCAAGACTTGAGGCTCCTCTTGAAAACTTCGCCTTGGGTTTCCCTTTGATGTCAATTTGAGATCATTCTCATAAGTCTCCCTTGAGCTCGACATACCCCATCGGATGGTCCGTCTTTCTACAGGTGAGGTCTCCTTATCACTAGCCTCTTATGCCCCTTCTTCTACCTCCTCATCACCAAACCCATCTTCACCAAAGCCCTCTTCTGCATTTGATCCACTACCCGACTCACTTCTCTATCGCCTTCTCCCTCTTCAACTTGGGATTTTCTATTGGAGTGGTCGAGGGCACAATTTTTCTAGACTTTGCCTGTGCCCTAGTGATTCTAGGCTCGTCGATTTTATCGGTGTCAATATCATATTGCTCCACCAAACCACTAGGTAAGTCTGCCTCCTGCTCAGATGTAGAGGCTTCATCCCTCAGCATTCTTCGGGTTGCTATTTCTTCCCAGACCCTCTTGTCCAGTGGATTTTTTCTTGATTGTCCCTTACGTGGCATTGTACTTGTAGAGGAGGGATTAGTAAATATAATTCAAGAATGTTTAAGCAAGAATAGTATCTGTAGTTTTCCATCACGCCTCATCAGTACAACTCATACCATAGTGGTATGATTCATACTGTTAGGTCGTAACATTTAGTGTTGCAGGTATGACTCCTTGGTATGACCCATACCAAGATGGTATGATTCGTACTAAGGGTCGTAGAATCAAGTTTTGAAAGTTTCATATTTTGATGTTTTTGGTGCGATTCTATAGTACGATTCCTGATGAGATCATATTAGTCGTACTATAGGTTGTAATCACTGTTCTGCAAATGACCGTACTCTGATTACTCATACAATTACTTGATATGATTCATGACGAGATACCACAATTCGTACTAGGTCCCGTACTATCACTATGCACCGGCGCTTGTGGGACAGCTCCAACAGACCATCCTACAAGTCGTAAGATGGCTTGTGAAGCCTGTCCTCAACCCTTGTGTTTAAGAAATTACATTTACAACATGTTTTGGGGTGATTACTCGTACTTCATCACCCCATAATTTCATATACACTGTGAATTTCAGATACCCACTACAATTTCCATACTTTATCTTCCCCCATTAACACCTTAACCATAAGCAATTCAAACCTATAGAGCAATTTCCATCTATAAACTCATTTTATATCCATACAACGTGACCTGAAAATGTTCATCCGATCACTTTAACAAATGGAGTATTATAGTAATCAATCAGCCAAAACTAGCAAGAACAAGCAAAGGAAATTTTTAACTTACTTGAGAGATTCTTGAGCAATGCTTCGTTGCTTAGAGTTTGGAGTGAAAATCTGACTCTATGTTTTAAATTAACTTGCAAATTTGTGCTAATTGGAAATGGGAGTGAGTTACGCTAAGTGTAGTGAGTAGTGGAGATGATTTGTGCGTGTATTTTGGGCAAAATCTGAGTTTAATATAGGTTTGGGGAAGTTTAAAAATTTCGGGGTCGAGTTGGGTTATGTGGTAATTTTCATTAAAAAGTTTACCATGAGTCGTAGGTCAGTCCTATGACTCATCCCTAGCTTTCATACCTAAGGAATAGCCTCCTTACATAGGGACCTACGGATGCTTGGTATGACTCATACCATAGTGGTATGATTTATACTAGTAATCGGAGGTCAAGAATTCTAAAATGTGGCACTTGGAGGAGTTCATCACGACTGTGGGTACTCTGACTCGTATAGTGTAAACTTCTAAAACTTGGAACTTGGAGGAGTTCATCATGACAATGCGTAGTACGACTTGTACCATGTAGGTACGGTTCATGGTGACCAACCATAGTGTGAACTTATGATACTTGTTAGGGTCAGCTTCTTAGTACGGCTGGGACAACGAGCCATAACATCATCATACGATCCATATACATCATCAACTTTGTTTTTAGATTTTTACCCCAGTTACTCGTATACACTTCAACACACATGAGTCCTATACAGTCAAAATAAAATAAAACACTTAGGTTGCCTCCCAAGAAATGCCTCATTTAACATTGCGGCATGACATGAGTAGTTTGGTTACTCGAACTTCACCAATACTACCCTGTGGTTTGATTCTCATGCAGCACTTAATTTAACATCGCGGCACGATGCAGGTATCTTGACTACTCAAACTTCGCCAAGATACACTGACTCAATTACCTTTACCTCATTGATGGTACCCAAGTACTACTTCACCCTTTGGACATTCACTTTGAACTTCTTACCGTCTTTATTTTCAAGTTCAATTTCTCCATAAAGGAATACTTGTGCCACCCTATATGGTCCCATCCATCTAAACATCAATCTTTCTTGGAAGCAAGTGGAGTCTTAAATTAAACAACAGAACTAAATCACCAGCATTTAACTCCCACTTCTCAATCTTCCGATTGTGGTATAGGTTCATCCTCTCTTTGTAAATATTGTACTCTCATATGCTTTAATTCGGAATTCATCCAACTCATTCAACTGATCCACTCTCAACTTGGAGGCTTCACTCCACTCCAGATTCAACCTCTTAAGTTCCCATCAAGCCTTGTACTCAAGCTCCACAAGCAGATGATATGCCTTTCCAAACACAAGCTGATATGGAGAAGTACCAATGAGAGTTTTAAATATCATTTGGTATGCCCAAAGTGAATCTTCAAGCTTCCGAGACCAGTCCGTTCTATTAGTGTTCACTGCTTTTGCCAGGATGGTTTTGATCTCCCAGTTGGAGACCTCACTTTCCCGCTTGATTGAGGATGGAGAAGTGCTGCCACCTTATGATTCACGTCATATTTTTCAAGCAGAGCTCTAAAGAGAAACTTGTGAAAATGAGAACCCCCATCACTGAATGGCTCTGGGAGTACCGAATATTACAAAGATATGCTTTCTTAAAAATGCTATGACACTCCTCCATTCATTGTTGGAGAGTTTAAATGCCTCCACCTACTTCGATACATAGTCTACAACAACTAAAATATACTTCATCCCTTATGAGCTTACGAAGGAGCCCATAAAATCAATACCCCATATGTCAAATAACTCTAGCTCCAAGATTGGGGTCAGTGGTAGCTCATGCATACGAGTTATTCCCCCTTGTTTTTGGAATTGGTCACAGGCTTTGGCAAAGTGAATTATGGGCCAGCAGTACCCACACTACAAGATCTTGTGCGCAGTTTGAATACCACCATGATGACCCCCAACTGGGGATGAGTGGCATGCTGTTAATATACTCATCATCTCCACTTATGGAACACATCTGTGATTTAGCCCATCTGCACAGATACAGAACAATTATGGCTCATCCTAATAGAATTTCTTCACATCGGCCACGAACTTCTTCCTCTGATAAAAGGTCAAAGTTGCGGGCATCATATCACTCACCAAATAATTTGCATAGTTAGCAAACCATGGGATCAAATCTTGGGACGCTGATGACACCTGTTCGTCTAGAAATATATCATTAATATCAACCTCACCCTTCAACTCTGCATCTACCTCATGTTTTTATAGGTGGCCGACTACTTGATTATCGGACCCTTTCTGGTCCTTAACTTCAAACTCAAACTCTTGTAAGAGCAACACCCATCTGATCAGCCTCGACTTAACATCCTTCTTTGACATCAAATATTTCAAAGCTGCATGGTCAGTATGACCAATCACCTTAGTTCCAAGAAAGTATACCTGAAACTTTTTAAATACAAACACCACTGCTAGCAACTTAGCTCAGTCACCATATAGTTCTTCTGAGCTGCATTCAAAACCTTGATGGCATAATAGATAGGGTGGAATATTTTTGCTCTCCTTTGGACCAAGATAGCACCTAGGGCAACATTGCTGGAATCCATATTACCTCAAATGGAATAGACCAGTCTGGTGCAACCATGATGGGGGCTGAGGTGAGTCTCTCTTTCAGGCATCCAAATGCCTTCATACATTCATCATGAAAATTGAATTTCACCTCTTTCTCAAGCAACTTATACAAGGGATGTGCATTTTTTGAGAATTCCTTGATGAACCTCCTATAGAAACCTGCATGTCCTAAAAAGCTCCAAATGCCTTTGACAGAGATCGGTGGTGGCAATCCAGCTATAACCTCGATCTTTGATTTATCCACCTCTATACCTTTTCTTGAAATCCTGTAGCCCAGCATAATCCCATCTTTGACCATAAAATGACACTTTTCCTAGTTCAGTACCAAATTAGTATTTCACACTATTTCAGTACCTTACCCAAATGCTCAACACATTCTTCGAAGGAATCACATACTACAGAAAAATCATCTATGAATACCTCAATAATGTCCTTCACAATGTCTAAAATATAGACATCATGCACCGCTGAAATGTAGTAGGTGCATTGCATAACCCGAATGGCATCCTCTTGAAGGAAAATGTCCTGTAAGGGAAAGTAAATATGGTTTTCTCTTGGTCTTTTAGGGCTATGGAAATCTGACTATACCCTAAATAACCATCAAGAAAGTTATACAAACCTCTACTTTCAAGATGATCAAACATCTAATACATGAAAGGCATAGGAAAATGGTCCTTCTATATCCACTTGTTGAGTTTACGATAATCCATGCAAACACGCCAGCCTGTGACTGGTCTCATCGGGGTAAGCTCATTCTTCTCATTTGGAACCACAGTGATTCCACTCTTCTTTGGTACACATTGTACCAGACTCACCCACCTACTATCAGCGATAAGGTAGACAACACCAGTATCAAGCCACTTAATAATCTCTATCTTTACCACCTCTTGCATAGATGGGTTCAGTCTTCACTTGTATTCCATACTTGGTATGCAGTTCGGTTCAAGCTTAATCTTATGTGTGCATATACTTAGTGGAATCCATATAATGTCAGCAATGGTCCAACCAATTACTTTCTTGAATCTTTTCAAAAATGATACTAGAGCCTCAACCTGCCATTCTACAAGATCTGCAGTAATGATAATCGGCAATATGTTGATTTTCCCCAGAAATGCACACCACAGATGTGAAGGCAGAGCTTTAACCTCTAAAAATGGCAGTTCCTCAACTGAAAGTTTTGCTGGTGGAGTTGCATGATTTTTCAAATCAAGGTCTAACTTCTTCATCTTGAAACTGTTGGACCCCATTCTAGCAAGTACAATGACCATCTCCTTATACCCCTGGATAACATCTTCCTCGAAGTTCATAAGTACAGCTGCCAGTGCCTCAATGCCAAGCCTCTCCTCAATAGGCCTAGTGGCCTGTCCTCATTAATAGAACTGATTATCGAGACCACTATCATATCATTGGGCTGCTTAGTTGATCGAATCACATCAAATACCACCTCTTCATCGTTTACCAGAACTTCAGTTGCTTGGTCTCCATGTCAACAAGTGCACATCCGGTGGAAAGGAATGGTTGACCTAGAATGATGGGGACCTCGAATCCATCTCGCAGTCTAGGATCACAAAGTTTGCGGGAAATATAAAGGCTTCAACCCGCACCAAAACATCATATAATACACCTATTGAATTCTTTACTGTGAGATCTGCCATCAAGAGTCACATTGACGTCAGTGTAGGGGCTTTCAAGCCCAACTGCTTAAAAATGGCCAGCAACATTAAATTGATGCTGGCCCCCAAATCACACAGAGCCTTTGCAAAATTGCAGGCTTCAATAGTACATAGAATGGTGAAGGCGCCTGGATCTTCTCTTTTCTATACAAGGGTCCATGTGGCTATAGCACTACAATGATGTAGGTTGTTAGCTAGCTCAAAGATCACGAACCTTTTTCTTATAACTAGGTCCTTTATAAACTTAGCATAGCCGGGCATCTGCTCTAACGCCTAGACTAAAGGAATATTCACTGATAGCTTCTTGAGCATGCATATAAACTTGTGAAACTTACCATCATCTACCTTCTTCCTCATTCTTTGAGGGAAAGGTGGAGGAGGTCATGGAATAGACTTTAAAATATGAGGTGTCTCCTTCTCCTTCACTTTCTTAGCAACAATCTCCTTTTTAGCAACTGGAGACTTTTTCATCTCTACACCATCTGCACTTATCTGCTCTTCAAATTCAGCAGCTTCATCTACTTCATCTGTTTTTGGTTTAGCAATATTACCTACAATAGGCATGGGTGGATTAATTATTGCTTTCCCACTCCTAGTAGTTATAGCCATGTAGTGGTTGTCATTCTTCGAATTCTGGATTGTGTTACTAGGTAGTGTCCCCTTTTGCCTCTAGTTGAAGGATGCAGACATATGGATCTGCTGCTCAATTTGTTTAATTGTTGTGGCATGCAACTCAACTTTTTGATTCATTCCAGATATATCTTAGTGAATGTCCTTCAGGTGATTATCAATAGACTTCACCTTGTTGAATACATTCGCTATCATGCCCTCTAGTTTTAAGGTCCTAGACTTGGCTTCACGAGCCTTTGGAGGGACATATGGGCAGGTGTGATCATTATGGAATTCATCTCTCTTCCTCCAATCAGCTTCCCTATCTTGACCTCTACTCCTATCTATGTACCCAGCATGATTTATCTTTATCCCTATATTGGTTCCGACCTTGATTCCTAGGGCCTTGGCGTCAAGAGTCTTAATTAGACCCTTGGGCGTTGGCCTAAAAATATTCCACCTGACTATCTAGGAAGTTAGCTGCCTCCTCTGTACCAGAATTCTCATACCCCGTCTCCTTATCTTGATCTCCAACTGCATTAACTTTCTGAGTCCTAGTTTCAATGGCGTGTTTCATGAGCAGGTTAATAGATGTTCTTATATGTGATATCTCCTGATCATGTTACTCTCCTTTTTTGTGCTTCTACGCAGTCATCCCAATAGTATATGTGCCTGCGGATACCTCAACTTCTCGGGTATGCCAGGCCTTGTTGGCTTTGGTCACTGGGTCAAGTATCTTTGTTGCCTCTTCCCATGAGTGACTCATCAATGCTCCACCTATTATTTTATCTTCTATTTCCTTGTTGTGTTTATTCAAGGATCAATAAAATATCTCCAATAGATTCTCATTCGGGATTCTATGATTTGGGCGCTAGTTCAACTTCTTATTGAACCGCAGCCAAGTCTGAGGTGCTTTCTTCTTGAGCTATCGGAAGTTATATATCTCATATTTGAGCTGCAGCATCCTTGATGGTGGAAAGAACCTTTCCAAGAAGACATGTTTCAATTCTCTCTAATTTTTTATGGAGTCATTTGGAAACTCCAACAACCATAGAGTGGCTTCACCATCTAGAGAGAATGGAAAGAGCCTTAGTCTAATAGCATTCTGGCTCAATCCTGGCAAACCTGTACACCTTGCAAATTCCCACGAAATTCATTAACTGAAGATTTGCATCATTAACAATGTTATCACTAAACACTCCCTTCATATTCAAAAACTAGATCAAAGTGCTAGTGATATCAAACTTGGCCCCAATAGGCAGAGGTGGGGGACAATGGCACCTATTGACCCAGTTTCATCCATATCCGGATCATCTTCCTCATCAAACT
>JACEIK010005886.1:26229-39711 GCA_018107945.1 Datura stramonium
GAATATAAATAATAATGAATAAGGTGTATTAAATTGGAATAGTACGTAGTATTATTAATATCATAATTTACTCACCACTAAAAAAACTGTAAAAAGATGCTTAAAAAAGATACCTCACGAGGTCTTCAAGATATTTTCTGGATTTTTATAAAAAGAAGACCTCATCCGCTCGCTTTGTTGTTTTCTCTTTTAGTTTTATTTTTATGAAAGGCATCATGAGGTCTTCAATTTATTTTCATAATGATTTATTATTTATTTAATTTCTAGTACTATTGTTGTTTTTTTTGTGGCGTATAAGGTAACGAGGGAGAGAAGGTTCCAAAGGATCATATCGCTTAGGAGGGAATTTCTATTCAAACAGACTTTGGTGAGCCCACATTTTTGCTCTTGGGGCTCCGTCATCATCTTTTATTACTTTAGTATTTTTTTGAGTTGCGTATTGATTTAGTTATTCTTTCACAAAAGCTCCATAGATAGATTTTATTTCATGTATATGTACTATATAAAGTCATTGCTTGACTTACTAACCACACTACTTTCCTTAATTATTAGATAAATAATCACATCATTTATATTATTCTTTATTTGATTAATAAATTTTCTCAATGTAAATATGTATAATTTTATTAAGTAATAATGATGTGTCAATCATGTGAACTATTAATCTATACGGTGTTTCTGTAGCATCGAATGTTATTTCACCAGGCTCATGCTCGGGGCATGACAAGTAAATTGACCATCCTTGAGTTTTGTTAGTATTCGACATAATTTTCAAATATGCACTAGGCATCATCAGTCGTTTATTTCAAATTCGGGTGACAACATTCTTATGGTATATGAAAATTTTATCCATGTTAAGACTTTATTATGAGTGTAAAAGAGAGCTGATACGGGAGTATTTGTACGCTCGCTTGCCATATTTTACCCACATTTGTTCTTGTTTTGAGAATTATATTCACTTATAATTGCATGTTTTGATTGAAAGCTCTTGATAGTGAGCTAACGAATGTGATTACATGTTTTGTAGGAAAATATGACAGAAATCAACCCGAAATAAGTTAATAAGAAATGTTCGAAGCATTGGAGCAACGTTGGATGAATTTCCAGGCGAAATCAAGTTGCTGTTGTAGTTGGCGCCCAATTCCAGAGCCAAAACTTCAGTAGAAGTCAAGTGGAGCAAGTTGGTGTCATAGCTGACGCCCGATGCCAGAGCAAAAACTCCAAAAGAAATTAATTTATGCATGCTGGCACCATAGCTGGTGCATCGTGCCAGAAGTTACCTCGAAATAATTTTTTTTGTTTTGCTTAATCCGAAACCAATTAGGATAAGGGAGTGTTTTTCAATACTATATATATTACTTTATGATTTTTTTTAAGGTTGTCACGAGCGGGTTAGTCACTAATTAAGAAATTTTGACCTGGGGGAAGAGCTAGGAGCCGCCATGGAGGCTATAGAATTTAGATCTTATCTTTTTTCTCTTTGTTATTTATTTTTACATAGTTCTTTGGAATATTTGTTGTATTTACTCTATATCTATGTGGAGCTAAATTTCTCATTCTAGGATTATGGTAGAGACATAATTATAGCGGTATAAACTTGAGTTAAATTGCATAATTATCATAGTAGTTGTTCTTATATTCTTGTGCTTACTATTTTGGTGTTTCGCTACCATTGAAATACATTTATAGTCTTGTTGTGAACCTAAAAGAAGGATCAATAAGATAGAACAAAAGATGTAGGGAGTAAGACCTTTTCTTGAAGTAAAACTGAGAATTATTGATTTGTGACTAACATAAGAATATGCCTACAATGCCTTTCTTTGTTATTAAATGGGAGAAACTAATTTCGTTCGCACGAATTATTCTTGATCATAAGAATATAGACATAGAATTGTAGGTGAATAGATGATTGGAGGCTCGGAAGATTATAATCATATAATTAACCTCGTAAATCAACAACATGATAACTATTGCAAAATAATGAAGGTACATACGCAACATGATTGCTAGTAATCCATAGTCCTAGATTGATTCATTTTATTGATTACGTGAAAATAAAATTTGCTCTTTCTTTGGTTACTTGTTTATTAGTATTTTCTTTTATTTTTAGTTTAGATTATAAATATATCTTTAGATTCTATCGCCTGAATAAATAAATTAATATTAGTTTAATTTAGTAAATAATTAATCGACAAGTCCTTTTCAGTACGATATTTGGACTTCATATCCTATACTACTTTTATGATTACGTACACTTGCAGGTGAGCTAGACTCGAATAAATTTTTGGTGTCGTTGCCTGGAACTTGGAATTAATTATTTTTTTAAGTTAGACTTTTATTTTTGTTTATTTGTTCAGGGTTTTTTAAAATTTATTTTTGTAAATATATTATATAGATTTTTATTTTTATTTTCTTGTATTGTATTATCCTTCTTGACATGACATCATGGAATATAAATTGGTCGAATGATGGATATTCGTGTTTTGGTGATCCTTGTATGATTTATGGAGGATCCCACTTATGGCAACAGTGTCATAATTTTTCTGGGAGTGCACCTTCCCAATCCTTTATGAGGAATATTTGTAGTATATGTGGCCATTGGAATGGTTGTACTAACTCTTATTCCCCTCCCCAAGCTCCTATTATGATTCTCATGTTATTTTTTATGTCGACAGAAATAATGAAGAGAAGGATTTAGAATATCATGCTCAGATAAGTGATATGGCAAAACAGGTGCTTGAGCAGATGGAAGTAATGAGGGAGCAATATGCTGAGCAAGGAAACGCCATAAAAAGGATGAGCGCCAAGCTTATGGAGATGAAGGTTGAGGCTGAAACTTGTAATGACTCGCAAGTCACGGTCTTAGCCAATATTCAAGAGGAACCTCAAACAGAAGAAAAGAGTGACTTCTTGGATGAAGATAATTTTTATGAAACAGAGATAGCAAGTCAATCTTAGCTCGAGGAACATGATCAACAAATAAAATTTTATGGGTTTCTCCATGATGGTCTTACGAACACGGCTAATCAACTAATTGAAGGGAGAATAGAGCTCAGACAAGAGATAGACCAATTTGGCTCACATATCCATGACCTGCAGGTGTATCTAAATAAAAAGGTTGAGGCATCTGAGGGCCAACCACAAATTGTTGTGGGTAATAGACAATTATGAAACATGAACAAGAATTCCAACTATTCAACTATTTTTTTTTGGTTGATGTTGATGTTGAGGAGATGGACAAAAGTGAGGATGTAAAAAATAATGCAATTTTAGAGTCAGGGCATGTTGGCCCTCATTCTAAACACATTTTGACATTGCATTTGAATGGAGACAGAGAAATAGAGCCTTCCAAGCTTATGGAGAGATGTGCAGATGAGGAACAATATCCTTACATTCTAAATTTCTATGTCGAAGAGACAAAACGACATTCCTCATTTAAAGGCCAAGAAGTGTAAAATGCAACATCTATTGCTTGATTCCTTTATTTTTACACCACCACCCCTTGAGCATAGTATAAAATTAAAAAGAAAGTAAGGGTGCAATTTATAAGTTCAAAGTGGAAGAAAAAATAGTAAAATTGATGGCACCGGGCCACAACATCAAATCAAGCGCTTGTTGGGAGGCAACCCAATTTTATTGCTTTAATTTATTTATTTATGTATTATTTTTATAGTTTTATTTTTTGTAGGAGTTTGAGCATTGAAACAAAGTCACAGAAAGTTGCAAAAGCAAGATACTAAATTGGGACTAAGTATGGGGTGCCCACATGAAGAACCAAATTTTATTGGAAGAAGTTTGAGTGTTTCATGCACAGCTAATCCTACGGCCTTTGGCCATTCAGAGAGTTTCTTTTACACTTGTACTATTTTTGTGTGCATTGAGGACAGTGCAAAATTTTAAGTATGGGATAGAGAAATTTCTTGGGTGCTTTTATGTTCGGATTTTTTTAGGAGTTAATAATCTCTCTCGATTTTTCTTTATGAATCAGTTCTTTTCCAAGGGATATAACTTGAATAGGGTAATCTTTATGTTTTAGGAGTAAATTATTTTTTTTAGTCATAGATAGAGACTTTTTCCTATGATGGATGGATGACAACCGTCTGAGGGAAATAAGTCGTTAGATTTTTTTATTTTTTAGAAATAATAGGAATAGAAAAGAAAATACCATTTTAAACTTGTTTGATACTAGTAATTTAGGACTGAGCTTAGTGCTTTTCCATAAGGGTTTGGTAATTAAAATAAAATAGTAAATTTTTTGATACCTACGCTCAAGGTAGTGACTATGTATATGATTTTTTTTATTTTTGTAGTTCGCTATGACCCTATATGTCTTAGACCATATTGATCCGTTTTGATTGAAACTTGTGCCATGTGCAGTTGCATATATTTCATGTTTTGCATCTTAGTCTAGAAGTTGTCTTGCATGTTATTAAAGCGAAATAATAAGTGCTGCTCTATTTAGAAATGATAATAAGCATTCTTTGATATATCTTGAGAAATTTAGCCTATTCAGATATTGTTACCTCTAGTTAGCTCTTTAAGAATGTAGCCTTTCATTTATTAACCATATATTTACCTTGATTCTTTTTATTGAATTTTTAGTTTTTGCACCCCGCTTTCTTAAGCACTGTAGCATAGACTATGACAAAATTATTAAATATGAAGAAAAAGGATGGTCAAATATAAATGGTGACCAATGAAAATCACTTGTGATGAAAAGGTCCTCGTAGAAAGAATGTGATATGAAAAAAATGGAATAAAAATGCTTGAAAGAAAAAAAAGAAAAAAATGATTGGAGCGTTATTGAGAATTACTGGTGGAAACAATTGATAAAAAGAGGGCTGAAAAATAAAGTGAAGAAAATAATGGGTGATAAGTCTAAAAATTGCAAAGTGCTTAAGAAAGTATAAGTCACTATTATATATTTTTCCTCCCCGTCCCCTAGCCAACATTACAACCCATTAAAGTCCTATTTGATTTTATTTGAGCACACTTAATTAGTGGAGATGTACATAATGGGCAAGTCTATGGTACTTCGTGCATACATGTGAATTCTTTTGTGAGTCCGACAGTTGTGATTTGATGTTAAGTCCTTAAATTACTTTCGCTTCATTGGTTTAAGTGTAGGACTATTTATTCTAATGAGGGCATTTGTTTCATGATGAATAGGTGATATGATCAGTTTTCTTTGATAGAGTAGGTGAGAGAGCTTGGATTTAAGAAACTAGAATCCATCTTTGAGGTTAGGAGAGGTTTGTTGTTTTGTATATCTTGTATGATGAGCGACAAGTGCACTTGGTGTTGTAAATTGTTACCTGGTCGAATTATTTGTATCAACCAAAGTAGGTGTTTCCTAGGATTAACTTATTAAGATGAGCTTAAATATTTGCTCTAGGATGAGTAAAACTCTAAGTGTGGGGTGTTGATTTGAGACATACTTGTGTCATGACCTGAACATAGGCTCGGATCAAGACATGGGACAAGGAACCCCGAGGGATTCCTTGTCCCATGTCTTGATCCGAGCTTATGTTCGGGTCATGACAAACTTGGTATGAGAGCAATAGGTTTGAAGTGTCCTACGGTGTCTGAAAGCCGCGTTAAGTAGAGTCTTTTTCATGGGTGTGAAATGCGCTACACTTATGATGAAGAGGCTACGAGATATTTAGGAAATGTTTCTTTTTTTCATGATCTATGTCGTGCGATGAAATATCTCCCTATCCTTCTAACTCATCCTATTCGTGATTGCAGAATAATGGCTCCCAACAGAGTTAACGGTAGTAGGAATGGGAATAGAAACGGCCACAAGGATGGCAACGGAGACGGGCATCAACAAGCCCCATCAATCCAGGAGCACCATGCACCAGATCCGATTGCCCATGATTAATTTCGGACAGCTATTCAGATGTTAGCGTAGGCCTTGACCTCTCAGGTCAACTAGCAGGCAGTGGCGCATGTCCCGCAAAACAGAAATGCGATAATAGCTCGAGTCAAAGATTTCTTGAGGATGAACCCACCAGAATTTCTTGGGTCGAAGGTGGATGAGGATCCACATGAGTTTATCGATGAAATTGTAAAGATCACCCAGGTCATGGGGGTGAATGGAGTTGAGTGTGCTGATTTAGCCACATATCAGCTGAAGGGGGTCACACATATCTGGTTTCAACAGTGGAAAGATAGTAGGGCAGCCAGAGCAAGCTCTATCAGTTAGAAGGAGTTTCAAGTTGCCTTTCTAGATCGGTTTTTCCCTTGTGAGATAAATGGAGTTGAAAGCAATAGAGTTATTGAATCTTAAGCAGGGGAAGATGACGGTGCAAGAGTATGCCCTTGAGTTCACTCGCTTATCAAAGTGCGCCCCAGAGTTAGTGGTCGATCAGAGGGCGCGAGTGAGTAGATTTGTTCATGGGATGGCGGACTATCTAAACAAAGATTGCAGGACCTCTATGCTCCATCAGGATATGAATTTTCCTCGAATAGTCTTATACGCCCAGAAGGTGGAGGCGACGCATATAAGGGAGAGAGAGGCCAAGAGGGCCGGGACTGATAATTATAGATTCTCTCAGCCGAGGCCAGGTGGTGGGCACCGACAGCAGACCCACCAGATATCTTCAACCCCAATATCTCCAGCGATGAGTGTGCCATCTAGACCTAGGCATGATCAGAGAGGGTGAGCATCAGGCTCGAGGGGTTAAAGAAGCAGGCCTGCGGAATCCAGTATCCCAGCTTGTGGTAAGTGTGTTCGGGGGCACATAGGTCAGTGCTTGGAGGATACAGGTGCTTGTTTCGGGTGCGGGAATCCCGAACATATGCTCAGAGATTGCTCAGTAGCGAGATAGGGCCGTGATAGGGGCCAAGGCCCAGCTTCCAGTTTAGAAGCTCCACCCGCACACTTAGCACAATAGGGGGCATCTACCAGTGTAGGTGGCGGTCAGCGCCAAAATAAATTCTATGCCTTAACGTCCTGCTAGGAGCAGGAGGTCTCCTCGGATGTAGTTACTGGTATGTTACGAGTTTTCCATCTTGATGTATAGCTTTGTTAGATCTAGGAGCTATCTTGTCTTTTGTGACACCATATATGGCTAGTAGTTTCAGAGTCAGTCCCGAAATCTTGTCAAAACCCTTCTCAGTCTATACTCCAATGGGTGATTCAGTTGTAGCTAGACAGGTGTATAGAGGATGCCTGATCACAGTCCTTCAGAAAGTCACCTCAGCAGATCTAGCAGAGTTACCCATGACCGATTTTGATGTTATCCTCGGTATGGATTGGCTATTTGTATGTTATGCCTCAGTCAATTGTAGAACCCGGGCCGTAGAGTTCATATTTCTGGTGAGCTATTCATAGAGTGGAAGGGTAGTTCAGCTGTGCCTATAGGTTGTTTCATTTCCTATCTTAAGTCCAGGAAAATGATTTTTAAAGACTGTGTGTACCATCTAGTTAGGGTTAAGGATGAGAGGTCCGAGACCCCGACTATCCAGTCAGTTCCAATAGTATGTGAATATCCAGAAGTCTTCCCAAATGATCTACCAAGAATCCCTCCCGAGCGGGAGATTAATTTTGGTATTGACCTTCTTCTCGATACGCAACGTATATCTATTCCTCCCTACAGAATGGCTCCAACTGAGCTAAAAGAGTTGAAGGAGCAGTTGAAGGATCTTTTGGATAAGGGCTTCATTAGACCAAGCAAGTCCCCATGGGGTGCACCAGTTCTCTTTGTCCGAAAGAAAGATGGCTCTCTTCATATGTGCATTGATCATCGGCAATTGAACAAGGTCACCGTCAAGAACAGGTATCCTCTAACCAGGATTGATGATTTATTTGACCAGCTTTTGGGTGCCAAGTATTTTTCGAAGATAGATCTCAAATCCGGGTACCATCAGCTTAGAGTTTGGGAGAGAGACATCCCAAAGACGCCCTTGAGGATGCGATATGGTCATTATGAGTTTATAGTTATGTCTTTTGGACTAACGAATGCTCCTGCAGCTTTTATGGACTTGATGAATAGGGTGTTCAATCCATACCTGGATATGTTCGTGATTGTGTTATTGATGACATCCTGATATACTCTCGGAGCAAGGAGTAGCATGTCGCTCATTTGAGGGTGGTGCTACAGACTCTCAAGTATCGCCAGCTATATTCTAAATGCAACAAGTGCGAGTTTTAGTTGAACTTAGTGGCATTTATGGGCCATGCGGGTATACAGGTGGACTCTCAGAAAATAGACGCGGTGAAGAAATGGCCTAGACTAGTGAATCCTTCAGATATTTGGAGCATCTTGGGATTAGCTAGCTACTATAGAAGGTTTGTTTAGTGCTTTTCATCCATTGCAGCTCCATTGGCTAAATTGACCCAAAAGACAGTGAAATTCCAATGGTCGGAGGCTTGTGAGAGAAGCTTTCAGGAGTTGAAGACTTGAATTACCTAAGTACCGATATTAACTCTATCGGAGGGTACGGATGGGTTCGTGGTGAATGGTTATGCATAAAGTATCGGACTTGGGTATGTATTCATGCAACACAGAAAGGTTATAGCATATGCCTCCAGACAGTTGAAAGTTCACGAGAAGAATTACCCGACCCGTGATCTTGAATTGGCGACGGTGGTATTTATCTTAAAGATATGGAGACATTATTTGTACGGGGTCCATGTAGATGTGTTTACGGATCATTAGAGTTTACAATATGTTTTTACCCAGGAGGATCTCAATCTTCGGCAAAGGAGGTAGTTGGAGCTACTTAAGGATTATGAGATGAGTGTCCTTTATCATCCGGAAAAGGCTAATATAGTAGAAGACGCACTTAATAGACTCTCTATGGAGATCGTGTCCCATGTGGATGAGGGAAGAAAGGAGATGGTGAAGGATGTGCATCGACTTGCAAGGTTGGAAATTCGGTTGGTTGACTCGACCGATGGCGGTGTTATTGTTCAGAACGGATCAGAATCGTCTTTGGTGACTGATATAAAATCTAGACAAGATGAGAACCCTATTTTGGTAAAGCTAAAGGAGGCCGTTCAGAATCAGAAGGTAGAGGTCTTTTTCAAAGAGAGAGATAGTGTGCTNATCATAGACACGGGACCGAAATACCCCAAGTCGACCGGTAGAGGTCTTTTTCAAAGAGAGAGATAGTGTGCTACGATACCAGGGGCACTTATGTGTTCCAGATGTTGATAATTTGAGCAACCGAATGTTGCACGAGGCTCATGGATCCAGGTATTCCATATATCCAATTTCCATCAATATGTACCATGACTTACGGGAAGTCTATTGGTGGAATGACATGAAGAAGGACATCACGGAGTTTGTAGCTAAGTGCCCAAACTGTCAGCAAGTAAAGGTTGAGCATTAGAGACCGGAAGGTGTGCTTCGGGATATCAGTATTCCTATTTGGAAGTGTAAAGAAATCAATATGGACTTCATCACAGGGTTGCATCGCACTCATCAGCAATTTGACTCCATTTGGGTTGTTGTAGATAGGTTGACCAAAGCCGCTTATTTTCTACCGGTCAAAATCACAAATTCGGCAGAGGATTATGTCAAACTATACATCCGATAGCTAGTTTGATTATATGGAGTGCCCTTGTTCATCATATCAGATAGAGGTACCCAATTTACCTCTCAGTTTTGGAGGTCGTTTAAAAAAGGACTGGGTACTCAGGTTAAGCTCAGCACAACATTTCACCCGCAAACAGATAGTCAAGCGGAGCAAACAATTCATACCCTCGAGGACATGTTGAGAGTATGTGTGATTGACTTAAAGAGTAGTTGGGATGATCATTTGCCTCTTATCGAGTTTGCATATAATAACAACTACCATTCCAGCATTCAGATGGCTCTGCTTGAGGCTCACNATGTAGATCACCTATTGGTTAGTTTATAATTGGTGAAGCTGTGATGATAGGACCAGATTCAGTCCATGAGGCTATGGAGAAGTTTCAACTCATATGGGACAGGTTGAAAACAGCTCAAAGTCGCCAAAATTCCTATGCCGATGTGAGAAGGAGAGAACTCGAGTTTGAAGTTGGTGATTGGGTGTTTCTAAAGGTGTCTCCTATGAAGGGAGTAATGAGGTTTGGGAAGAAAGAAAAACTCAGTCCTCGTTATGTTGGCCCCTACCGGATTGTGAAGCAGGTTGGAAAGGTGGCATATGAATTGGAGTTGCCTTTAGAATTAGCTTCCGTGCATCCTGTTTTCCATGTATCACTCTTAAAGAAGTGTTTGGGTGACCCAGCTTTGGTGGTTCTGGTGAAAAGTGTGGGTGTGAAAGAAAGTTTAGTTATGAAGAGGTATCGGTGGAAATACTGGATCATCAGGTTCGAAGGCTAAAAAATAAGGAAGTAGCTTTAGTCAAAGTTTTATGGAGGAATCAACATGTTGAAGGAGCTACATGGGAAGTCGAAACAGATATAATGGCTAGATACCCACATTTATTCTCTATCAGCCCAGTTCCAACTTGAGGTATCATTTTTTGCCCTAAAACTCTATTCATTTTGATGTTTAGTTCATGTGCTCCAGTTTCTTTCATGTATATGGGTGTGTATGTGACTCATGAGTTCAGTTCATCCATGTAATTTGAATCGGAGTTAGTCATTCCATCAGTTTTCAGATTATATGATCAGTATCTGAATATGGTGATTGCATTTCTTTGCTTTTCTGTATGATTTTCAAGATTTGAGGATGAATATTCCCAAGGGGGAGATATTGTTATACCCCGAAAGCCCAAAGATCAAACCCAGGAGTTGGAATGAAGAAAACTGAAAAACTGACACTAGGTCACAGAACGAGTCGTTTTGTGACCCGTGGGGTAGACCACGAGTCATAAGGAGACTCGTGGTGAGGTTCAGGGTGTGAGTTGAAATTTGAGTTCTTGGAAGTCCCCACGGACCTGACCACGAGTTGTGGTCATTCACCACGACTCGTTGAGTCAGACGTGGGAAAGGGTTAAAGGAAAGTGAAGGAGACCTGGCAGTGTACCCTCTGGAAGGTCCCCAGGAGTCATGGTCAGCATGTTGGAAATGATTTGAAATCTTAGGCAGTGAAGGTGACGAGTGATGACCACGAGTCGTGGTCACCAGTAACGTCTCATGAGGTCCCCTGTGATGAGTCCTAGATGAACTATTAGACAGTGCACTCGATAACTGATGCCACGACTCGTTCCCTTGGACGACGACTCGTCCAGTACCTCGCTGGGACTGACAGTCAGTTATTTCCTGCGAATTTAGTAAGGGCTTTTCCATAATTCCTATGATCATAAGGCCTAAACTACATCATTTTAAGCTATGAATGATGAGTTTTAAGAGGATTAAGTTCATTTTAGGTCATTCTTACTCATGCATGCTAAGTTAGAGAGTTAGAGAAGTGATCAAGCTCATTTTCCTTCAAGTCTTCTTCAATTTTTCATTGGGCAATCAAGGAGTGGTGAAATCAGTTCTTTCCCAGGTATGTAGGGTTACGAATGGGTGAATCCGTTCACACCCATGCCCAATCTTTTTTTAAATCATTAAAATTCCTATGTTGATTCGATGGGATTTTAACCTAATACATGAAATTCCTAATTTTCTACATGGGTATGATCTAAGTACGCTTCTATTATTGATTTATGATTCATGGGAAAGTTTTACATTATTTTCAAATATAATCATGCTTTCAAGCTTTATAAATTAAAATGTCAATTCATGAGAAGTTCATGAAAGTTGAGATTTATGATGAATGTTCAAGTATGATGAGATATTATGGATGAAAATCATGTTTTCAAGTTACCCATGTTTATGATCACGTTTTCAAGTAAATTATGTATTTTCAAGCGTGTTAAAGTATCAGGAAATGCCCATATGTTTAAGTATGATTATAATTTTACGAATTTAGCTTACTACATTATTTTGGAGCGAAAACTCCCAATTATGTTCAACTTGTAGTGTGGTTTGAACCAAGGCTCCTCATGTATGATTCAAATTTATGTATTCATAATCATTCAGCTTCGTCAATAGATGATGGTCAGATTCGTTGAAAAACGATGGAGAGCATATGCATATTTTTGGGAGTAATGTCTAGCACCGAATAGGCTATAGGTCAGTCAACCCTATGCCTCAGAACTACGCGCCAACGTAGGTATGATAAGATTATATTGGGACTTCCTTTGCGAGCTATCCCCTGCCCCGATAGGGCCATGAGCTTGACATCGATATCATGGTATCATCCTTAGCCTGACAAGGCTTTGGACGGCTCTACTCACTTGAGTGTGATAGTTGGGATCACGTAAGCTCTATCATGGTATGTCAGTTATCTGACGAGTCTCCCATTGTTCGTCATGATTTCAGTTATGCATGTTTATTACATAGCAAGACTTGTGGGATGTTGGTACAGGTTGTAGTAAGCATCCGTGNATCAGGTTTGACCCAATATTCAGTTTTACTTATGATTATCAGATTTCAGCTTTAGGTCAATCGATTTAGTTATGATGTTATGTTATAATGAGATCATGTTTTTAGAAAATAGCATGCAAGCCCTACTCTCAGAATCTTGTTTTGATCATGTTTTATATTATGCATGTTTTAAATGTTTTTACTTATTTAAGCGGTTTTACTTACCTTGCATACTTGGTACATTTCATGTACTGACCGCATACTCTATGCTGTATCATTTTATGATACAAGCCCCGCATTCAGACTCAGCCCGTCCTTAGCCAGCCTTTCAGTGTTAGTATCTCACATCTGTTGGTGAGTCCTCATCTCCCTAGGATCGTGCTTTATCATTTTTATTTATGTCTTTATCATTTTTATTTATGTATTTAGTATCAGTCTTAGAGAGTTAATTAGGGTCTTGTCCTATAAACTCATCAATATTAGAGGCTTTTTAGACAATAACATGTAATCAACTTCAGATTCGTGTGTATTTTTGATGTTATGCTTATTTCACACTTCTGCCTAGTTTATCATGTTGATATACTGTTTTTATGATTGAGTTAGATGTTATGTTCATTCCATGTATCGACTTGGAGCCCCTCGGGGTTTCTTGTCCCGTGTCTTGATCCAGACCTATGTTTGGGTCATGACAACTTGTACGCTCGCTTGCTCTATTTTTCCCGTGTTTATTCTTGTTTTGAGAATTATATTCACTTATGATTGATATAATTTGATTGAAAACTCTTGATACTGAGCTAACGAATGTGAATAGATATTTTGTAGAAAAATGTTGTGGAACTCAACCCAAAATAAGCTAATAAGGTAGGTTCGGAGCATTGAAGTTTTAGGGAAAAATCAACTTAGTGCTATGGTTGACGCCCAGTCTCAGAGACAAAATCTCAGAATAAGTCAACTGGAGCAAGTTGGTGCCATAGCTAACGCCCTACGCCAGAGCAAAAACTCCAGAAGGAATTAATTTATGCAGGTTGGTGCTGTAGCTGGCGTGCCGCACCGGAAGCTACCCTGGAATAATTTCTTTTATTTTGTTTAATTCGAAACCAATTAGATAAGCGGGTTTTTTCCACTAT